>SDVV010001368.1:0-25960 GCA_016164225.1 Gammarus roeselii
ACGAGTGCAGTCCGAGGATCCGTCGTCAGCAGCAGGGCCCGACAGTTTTCACTGGTTTACCCCCGCTGCGTCATAATGGCCGGGCCCCCCCACCCACGCCCATCCCGACAGCGGGGTGCCAAGAGCGGGAAAGCACATCAGAGCAGCGTCAAAATCAACCATTCACAACCATTCTCCACTCACGCCTGTTCAATGCACGCTCTCTCGCCACCTCCACATTCATGTCTCTCCTTCCCAACGCCTGCTTCACACCATCCACCCACCCAAACTTCGGTCTACCTCTAGGCCTGCGACCACTCGCGTGAATTAAGTCTTCCAAAATATAGTGCTTTGTTCCCAGTGAAAAGGGAAATGAGACAAAGCTGTGTTGTCGCCCTGGCTGTTCAACCTCTACATGGATGGAGTAGTCAAGGAGGTGAGCGCGAGTGGCACTTGATCGAGGTTCAGAATTGTTAGATCAAATTGGCTGAGTTGACAATTGACTCAATTGCTGTTTCCGGATGATACGACACGGTGCCAGATTCGCATGAGAAGTTGTTCTTCTTAGATTATAGTTCTTAGATTATAGTCATTTTTTGTTCATCTGATTTCACCCAAGTTTTGCTATCACAGTGTCATGTATAAGACATACCAAGATGTGAAAGTTACTGCTTCCACGTCTCATGATAATGTCTCCAAGCCCTAGCAGGGAGACAAACTGTATTACAAATTGCCGTAGTTTATTCTGCGGAATGATTGTGTCATCATTCGAAGGGTTTCGGACCTCTATTCCTAAAAAGAATGTCGTCCGCCTGTCCGTTTTAACGCTTTAACAAGGATCGTCAAGACTTCT
The DNA here is from genome assembly GCA_016164225.1 of Gammarus roeselii. Taxonomy (NCBI): domain Eukaryota; kingdom Metazoa; phylum Arthropoda; class Malacostraca; order Amphipoda; family Gammaridae; genus Gammarus; species Gammarus roeselii. The sequence goes on from SDVV010001368.1 coordinate 833, forward strand.
ACAGTTATGAAGGAATCATAACAGGCAATACATCATTTGAAAGCTCTCATAGAGTACTAGAAGTACATACAATGTTTCTTTCCAAAACCGATTGGGAAACTTGGAACTGGCTTTTTATTAACGCTCATGTGAAGTATTACAATAATAGCTCTTGTGAAGCGTTTCTCTTTTTTTTTCTAATATTTTTGCGTGCCTTTTAAATTATTTCCCCTCGTATATTTTTCTAGCCATCATAACATCGAACACATCCTTCAAAAGCCCTTTTAGAGAATCACAATGAAATCAGAAGCTTGTGATAATTCGAGTAAAAAAAGTTTTACGAGGGGATCTTTAATAATTTTGAAATTCTCCGTTTGGAGAAGATGAGTTCAGATGTAGGTCCTTCCAAACCCACCTCTGCCTCACATGCTGCTATGTCTGCCTGCAAACCGCAGTATGCTGAACTGAACGTTCTATGACTTTGACGTCAGGGCTCCATTATTATTATGTACAGACGATTATTATACCAAGCCTCCCACTTGGTGTTGTGAAATTTGTGGTATAGCTATAAACCTATTCAGTCACCAGGAAACTCCCGCCATCAGCGTCAGTTTTCACTACTGAACTCACGGCCATTGCCGATGCCCTCTTGGCGGCTGATGCTCTTCCAGATGCCAATATCTCAATCTTTAGTGATTCGCTCAGTGCGCTTCAAGCCCTGGAGATCATCAACAATTGCCACCCTATTGTTTCAGCAATCATGCGCTGGCTTGTGCGATTGTCCTCCAGAAACAAGAACGTTCGTGTGTGCTGGGTTCCAGGCCACTTTGGGGTGGTGAGCAATGAGCGGCGGACGAAGCGGCGCGAAGAGCTGCAGCCGCTCCTGACCCAGCAGAACAGCGTCCACTCCCATAGAAAGACTTTGACCCAGCGATTAAAAGAGCTGTGCGAAATGAATGGAACATTGAATGGTCTGATGTTCCTAGGAGCAATAAATTGCGTACTATTAGAGACACAACCATACCCTTGGTCTCATCAAGCAGCCGATTTCGACGGATTGAGGTAACTCTATGCCGATTGAGAATAGGACATAGCAGACTAACGCACAGACACCTAATGGACGCGTCGCCAACTCCTTACTGCATGGACTGTCTAGTCCCTCTTACAATAGATCATGTCTTGGCAGAATGCCCCACGTGGATGGAATGTCGGCGCACATACTTCCCCTGGAGCGGGTTCCTGGACCTTCCTAATATACTCCGCCTAATGCTTACTGAGTTCCCTAAGAGACAATTCAGTGCGGAACCACTTCTCAGCTACCTTCAAGAAACCGGCCTCTTAACTGAAATCTGATCTGTTGAGAATTGATCATGCTAAATCTTATTTACCAATGAACTCGTCCAACTCGGAGGGCCACCGTTTTCTTTGCTCACTTTGAGTAGGAAATATTTGTGACCTCTATTCATATCCCTATAAACAGTAGTGACATGAGCATGCCATGAGTTGAAACAATTCCGGAGACGGGACGATTTGTCGCTGACTTATTGCAGCGCTGGCTGCTGGTTTGAAGTTCGGTGCCAGAAGGACTTTGACTCCAGTGCTCTAGAAAACCTTGACACTCTTATCTAATCTATAAACCTGCTCGTTAGCTATATGGAAACAACTCGACAGCTTCGAGAATGTTGTTTCTGTGATTCAAGATCATGAACTATCTTTATAAGTTATGTCAACAAATGCGTGCAATTTCATTGCAAGTAGTAGACGATGCTGGGAGTCAACCTCCCTCGGGATTTTGCCTTTCTCTGCATCTCGCTCATTTCTTGCATGATAATGATGGCAAATCCAACGAATGGCCATAGAAGATGAAAACTGCACATTCCTTTGTAATTATTGAATATATTACAAAAGTTTGATTATTTCTCGCTTGTAAAGAAAATATATATTTTTGTTTCCGCACACGGCAGTCGGGACGGAGACTGCAAATCCACTTAGGCCTCTGCAATACTTACATGAAAAATGATCTAGCTAAAAGGAGATCTAATATTCACATGAAGGTCTGTTTCATAACAGCACTTTTAGCCAGTCTAATTGAGCTATTGCCCTGAATCATCTTAATTCCACAACGTTCGTGAATATTTCCTTTAGTACGAATAAAATGATGTATAAAATTTTTTTTTACTCATCGTACCAAAATTATTTCAACCTTTTTTCATCCTTCTGCATGGACTAATATCTTTCTTGATAACGAATGCGATGCATTGATGGTAGCTATCTATGTTTCAGCTTCCATGTGGTCTTCTGAGTCCAAAACCATTTGAACACTTGAAATTTCCTAACGCTACTGTCATCTCTCTTCCAGTGTTCGGTGACCCAGCTGTCAGAACGAGGCGCAAGCGACAGTTCCTGGATCTGGATTTATTTTCGTTGGGCGACTCGGGTAAGGGAGTTTTGCCGACCACTCTGACTGCAGATGCTTCCGTCATCCAGCAAAGTGGGAGCTTATCATTCTCAAATGGAAGCTCTTGATTGAAACTGAAACACGAGAGCCCCGGTTGCTGATGTGGGTTAATGTAGTGCAAGCAATCCGGAATCGTTTCTGGAGTTTGAAATCTTCAAATGTTTACATTTGTTGAAGAAAAATAAGTTCAAATTGAATATGATCTATGGAACTAATCAAAATGTATTTATATTAGCTAGCTGACGAACGTATCGGAGGGATGTTAATAGATGTTGCTATTTATTCATATGTCGGTACTCTTTGCTGCTAGTTAATGAACTTGCGGGTTGTGTTCATGTTAACAAACGCTGTGTAACGTCAATGGCCAGCGATTATTATACATTTGAACTCCTCCAGCTCCTTCTCTTTGCCCTCTCAGGCTTCTGGCCGCTCGCCTACACCCCCAACAGCACCGCCTGCACGCGGATCATGAAGACCCTCGAGGACAGGCTGGACCCTATGATAGAGGGTAAGTGGAGGGCTGTGGTCTAGTCGTCGGTTATGGTCTGAGAGGATGGATGCAGGGTACAGGACACTGGGAGAAATCCCGACTTATTCCAGAGTGTTGTCGTTTATCAGCTTTGAAATCTAATGCCACAGCCTGACTTACCTTAGTTATTTTCGTTTATCATTATTATATTCTAATGACGCAGCGATCCATCACTGTTGCCTATAGACCTTATATCAATTGGTTTCCACACCATCTGAGCAAAATCTGTGATCCAGGCACAACATAACATACCTCCCTAAGTCGTGCGCGGCCATCTCTTTGATTTTGTTTTGATTGCTCTTGTATGGAGGTAACCCAGGCAAAGCCCCTCAGAGTTACAATGCTCGTGATCCAAGTAGCCCTTCTTACGCCGGCTCTTCATAGGTCCACCAATTCTTCCTGCCGTAGAAACAAATAGTTTGTGGAGTAAAAATTTAAAATTTTAAATTCTTGGGAGAAACGCTGAAAAGATGTAGACTGCTAGACCAAGAACCTGAACCAGTTGATACTGTAAAAAAATTGAACGGTTGAAAGAGTCGAAACAATTTGATGTGCACCACACCTTTTTACGTTTATCTGGTGTGACTTCCTGTGCGGAATGAACTTGACATCAGACAGGTTCTCTGCCGCCACCGCCAGAGAGGATTGAAATTCTGGAACTGCAAAATCCTTGTGTATAACTAGGGTCACCCTTAGACATGGCCGGTGCAGTCGAGAGGGCTGACGACGGTGTTGCTACGTAGCTTCCCCCCTTTACCTTACCCACCTTACTTTGCAACAAGTGAGTATGGAAATTCTGGGGGTGCAAGAACCCTTACCCCCGAGATCACTCACCGTCACAGCTGTTGCAGTCGGAAGGGGTGACGGCTTTGTTTCTTCGTCTTTAGCCCGTACCACACCATCGATGATTAAATTTTAGGTCCCTAGTGTATAGCTAGATATGTTGTCGACACAAATTTTGTTGTTGTTGTTGGTGCTCAACCCCAACTCCCCCTGCGATGGAGTAGCCACAGCCAGCGCACAACCCGAAGCCCGGGAACCCACCGACATGTGCATGTTATGGATGTTTTTGCAGATGCAGGCATTTATATTATGCCTACATCCCTGAGGAATTCGATGAGGTCTCTCGGGCGTTCCCACAGATCACGCACCGACGTGATATGGTGGTCGAATCGGCCGGGTGCTACGGCTGGGCACGACGTCATGACGTGCTCGACCGTATCGGGCAACCCCTGCATCGCAGACAAAAGTCGGAAGGGACATTCCCCAGTCTTCGCTGGTATGACTGGAGGGCGGTATGATGCCCGCACCTCAGCCTCGACAGGTGGGCCCGGTCACCTCTGGGCAACCCCAACTCCTCCACGTCCACCTCAGGCGGGTGACCCCCCAGGACTTTTACCCCTGTGTTCACCCAATGCAAGAGCTGTGAAGTGTGTGTGTATTTGTTTGTGCACAGATGTGTTCTCTGTAGGACGAGGAATGGTCGTGTGGTGATGGCCAAAGTGTGTTGCTGGTGTGTTGTGTAGGTGTCTGTTGGTTTGACGGGGGTTCAGGAAGTGTCTGGCCTACAATCTTGTTGAAAAATTGAGTCCCTCTCATATCAAAATGATGTTTGAGAGGGAAGACCTTGGTTTCCTCATGCAGGTGGGAAATTGGTATGGACTGTGTGCAGCCCGTTGCAATGCGGAAGGCCGTGTTCTGTAGCCTTTGTAAGGAATTAATGTGTGGGTGCAAGGTCAAAGGACCAGGGTGTGTTCGCGTAGGAGATGATAGGCCTAAAAAATTGTTTGAATAGTGATGTATGTAATCGATTCCTTGGTGTGACCGTAGGCGGTTGTGGTGAGTACCCGGGACATATTCAGTCGTGGTATGGCTCTAACGCCAATGTTGCTTGTGTGAGGTTTGAATGTCATCCCCGTGTCATAAGGTACTGTGGGGTATGGGAGTGTTGCTGAGCGTAACATAGGGGTGAACACGGTGTTCACTGTTGCCTGGTGTTATAAATATTAAGAAAGACTTGCTAACAGACACCCTCATTCTGCTATCCAGCAGCCAGACTTCGAGAGAGTTCAGGTACTGCTGGAGGTGAGCTGCGGCGATTTTTTGTTTCTGGTGTTGTGTGATTACTGCGAGGTCGTCCGCATATGAGCTGATATAGGCCTTGGGTTCTGTTGGATTTGGCAGGTCGTGCATAAAGGGAGGGGTCGAGAGGTGGCAATCTAGTCTCTTTGCTCCCCGCCCTGACACCCAGCTCTCCTACCATTCTCACTTCTCCCTCAGACAACACTACTCCTAATATCCGTCATTGTCTCCTGCCCCACATCTCTACTCACCCACTATCTGTGAGGCGAGAGGTTGCTGTATTTGAACTGATCATTTGGGTGTGACTTAGCAGTTTTCCTAATGTAATCCTGACACCTCCCGTCCTTGGCTAGGCTGTGACTGGTTGCTTCATCTCCTATTTGAAGGTTGTATATCCTGACCGTCCTGATTTATACCAGTTCCACACCAGCATATATTGCATGTCCATGTACTAGTTGGTGTCAATGGCTGTATCAGTGCGGAGTAAGAGTAAGATGGGAACTAATAATCCGCTTAGATACAGACTGAGTAGGGAATAGCTTTATTTCCTGATTACTTGAATTAACAGGGTTATTAGGCAGATTGTTTGCTGATGAATGTACATTATAGTAACTGAATGCAACTTCAGCCGTGCATACCTTTGACACTCGCAGCGTAATGCATATCGATTCCACGTATTTGTAAGTTCAATCACTTTAATTTTATAGAAGCTTTGCGCAGAGGCAGTATCGTAACCAATGACGGACAACTAACTGAATTTGAGATTAACATCGCACACTGTTCTTCGCGTCTAAGCTCCGAAGTTTGCAAGTTTCCAAGGTATAGAAACTTTTTTTGCTGTATCAAAATAAGAGCCGGTCACCACTCTAAGCCAAATATCGTCTCGTAAAGGTTCAAGTTTTCAACTTATTTGGAGAGATCGACTAACATCTCTTAAGAGCGAGAGCAATAGGGCACCACAGAGGGGTACCTCTGAGGTGCCCTATTGATCTCGCTCGAAAGAGATGTTAGTCGATCTCTCCAAATAAGTTGGAAACTTGAACCTTTACGAGACGATATTCGGTGTCTGAGCGATATTCGGCTTAGAGCGGTGACCGGCTCTTACTTTGATACAGCAAAAAATAGCGCTTTTATACCCGCCTTCCCGCGGCGTTTTCGTTAACCACCAAATTTTACTAGTCCTTTGTGCAAGTATATTTTGATTCAAAAGATCCCTCCTTCCACCATCCCTCCCTTTCAGTTTGTAGCTACACCCCCCCCTCCCTGGGTGCACTAAGAGGTGAGCCCCCCACTGACACCAGGTTTTGTAAATTTAGAATCGAAACCAATTGAAATTTAAACAAAAATGTTGAAAAAAAGTTATAAAAATGGAATAGTCACAGAAAAATTTAGATTCAAGATTATTCTTAAAGTAAATTTAAAGATTAAGTTGGTGTATAAATTCGTATATACAATAGAAATATATGTAAAGAAGACCCCTTCTTCAGTACCCAGAACCCCGGGTAGAAGACTGGGATCAAATAATGGGCAAGACCATGCCCTATCGGGGAGGGGCTGACTGCCCCTCCAGAGCGTCGCACTCAAACCAGTCTGCCAGAAAGAACGACGAACCCCTCAAAAGTTCATCATCGACAGGAGACCTGACTCAGGTCGTAGTCGATGACTCAAATGAAAGCTTCTCGAAGCCGGACGCGAATTTAATCGGAATGCAGAATGCCCTAGCCAAGATAAGCAAAATGATGGGCCTACTCGAGCTGGAGACTGAGGACTGCTCGGCGCCCTCCAGTGAAGTCGGTGAACGCCTCACTAAACTCGGTAACCTTTCTGCAACTATGAATACCCGACTGGATGAGCTGATGAAGAAGATAGAGGCTAGGGAACCCGTAACCTGTTTGTGTGCTTCCTCCTATGACCTCTCCGATAACATCGCTCTCCTCTTAGCCGAAACTCATAACGCCCGAACACCAAAAAACGTATAAAGAGGAGACAATACACTCGATTTGATGACCACAACCTATTCAACAACGGCCTTAAATTCCCCGAACACTTGGAAATCAGAAAATGACATTCAATGTCAATGACATACCGGATATTTGCCCTTATAAAATACGAGAAGAACTGGGCTCCATGACTGGCCGTCCAATTCTCAGCATCTCTGCCAGCGGTGACGATAGCTTCACCATTTAAGTAGACTCGAAACTTCGAAGTGACACTATACTCTCCAAAAACAGAATGTGCGAAAAGCCTTGCGAAATCATACCATATGTCGCTTCAGACTCTCCTCTTCTTCACCCTTTACTATTTCTTCTTTTCTCCCCTACCGGACTCGTCCAATACGAAAAATGTATAATTGAAGCGAAAAGCGCACCAAAAATCAAACCAAAAAGAAACACCACCACGGCCCTTCTGCTTGAATTAAATTCCCCTAACTCACATAACTACATGGACATACCTTCAGTTGACGCCAAAACCAAGGTTACACCCTCTGAAAGACGTCCGATGCGATGCTATAAATGCCAAAAAATACGGAAACACGAGCAAAGATCGTCACGGTAAGCAAAGATGCTCACACTGCTCCCAAGACGACTACGATAAACGGGACGATCCCTTGTCGTGCCCATTCGAAGAATCTCACTGCTTTTACTGCGAAGTAAACGGCCTCTACGGGACACGGAGGTCTCCCAGGACAAGACTGAGAGAGAAATCCTGCAATACCAAACTGAACATAAAGTCGGGCGACGTTAGGCTGCGGCCGCAACGGGCGACGTGATGAACTCGCTCTCCAAACAACTGGGAAGCAGACCGATAAACATAAACCGACAAGGAAAGGAGTATCTGGCCCACGGCGTAAATATTGAGCAAAGCAACGCTATACAAACGATTAACAAAATAGACAAACACAAAGTAGCTGTCCAAATACATCCGTTCTTCAACGTTACAAGACGAATTATATACACTTCCAACTACACTCCTAAAACTGACCTGAGCGCTTTTGCAGCAGGTTTAGCTAAGGATAACGGAGTCACCAACTTTCCTCTACCAAAGTGGATGAAACTACGGAACACCCACACCACCGCAGACCAAATCACTTTCCCAGGACGCGACTCACCAAAATTCATAGTAATCCCGGGCGAACAAGGGCAAGCAAGAACTTACCCAGTGACGAGATGGCCTGCAATGTGCAAAAATGCTTGGAATACGGCCACGTTATCAAATACTGCCCCCTCCCCCCCGCTGGCATCTGTTAGGTTCACGGGCCGCACGTAGTCACGGCTCAACCGGGAGGGTGAACACCCATATGTCGCTTCAGACTCTCCTCTTCTTCACCCTTTACTATTTCTTCTTTTCTCCCCTATCTTAATTTGCTTCACTTCTTATTTACCTCATTTGCATCATATGTTTAGTTCAAATTCCCTTAAACTTGTCTCAGACTCCTTCTTGACAAATCTCCCAGTAGTCGCTGCACACAAACACACTCACACACATGCACGCACTCGCATACACACACACTCAAATATTCACAGACCTGTTCTAACTATTCTTCTTTCAGGTGGCAAATAACAGCCAAGTTGCGCTCTTTCTTTCATGCAACCTTTTTCTTCGACTATTCATTCTTCTCCTTTCCATTCTAGCTCTTCTCATGCGTGAAATTCCCTGCACCTAGTGTAGATCTCATGCATGGGATCCCCGTTTTCTATCTCTTCTTCATCTACCCCCTCAACAGGTGTTGGAGCGCGTAGCCTGCACCTTAAGGACTACTGCGGATCCTTGGGGCACTGATGCAGGGTAGGTAGTGTGTTATTCCCCCTTACTGCCATCCGGGGAGCTCTTTGATCATATGGTCTCAGCACCTTAGGAGTTCATGTACCTCATGTGGCACCCGTATAAACCAAAGACATTCGCCGCGTAAAAGACTTTGACTCTGCGCAGTAGTAAACCTTAACTTGAACATCGAAAAAGAAGAAAAACATAGACTAACTTGATGCAGCACTGTTTGCTGGTTTGACATTCGGCGCCAGAACGACGATGAGTCCAATGCGCTAGAAAGCCTCGTCACTCTAATCTTAATCTTATCAAATACTGCCCGCCACACATATCCCAACGCTGTAAGAGGTGCGCCGGCGAGCTTTACCAAAAGGACTGCACAGCCCGCCAAACCTAACTGCTACCACTGCTCATGCCTTCATGAGGCAGGCGACCACGACTGCCCAAAGTACATGGACCAAAAAGCAATGACAATCAAACATGAAGACCGCAGTGTCACACGAAAACAAGCCATCCAAATCGTTTACGATGAAAACCCAAACTGCCGTAATTTGAACTGCGCTAAAGCAGTTAAATCTACAACTAAGATTAGCCCTCAGACGACACTAGCGCACCGTCAACACAACCTATTATCATGACCCCCAACACCCCTCTCCAGTACTAACATAACCACCCTCAGCCCAGCGACCTCCCTCGTAATAGAGTTGGGCACCCAAGCAATGAATCCACCAGTGCCCAGGAGAGAACTGCGATGGATGCTGCCCCAGTGGGCCACGAAGAGAGGTCCGCTGAAACGAAAACCAAAAGGCAAAGAAACGAAGATTCCGACGACGACGACGACCGCTGGGTACACGACGCCTTCTCGCCACGAAGCAAAAAGATTAGCAACAGCCCACGAACCACGGCTCGCTTGGATCAGTGCGTCAAACGACAACTGACCGTCTTAACTGCGACCACACCCAGCGAAAACCAGAGTGAGGTATACAACCTTCAGCTAACATGCCCAGCACCAGAGCATCTCACAAGTGAGAACGACCATCGCCTGCGCGAGGACGCGTTGAAAATCTACATCGAAGAACTGATACCCGAAACCACTGATCGACCACGCACCGCACTCGATTCAAATATCCCAATGACTACTACTCAGCCCATCATAATGTTTAAAAAAACCTCCATAGAAGAGAAACGCACTCGCTGAAGAAGCAAACACAAAGATCGTACTCCCTCGTCTTCCCCTTCCTACAAGAGCACTCACAGCCGAGAAAGCAGTGAGTCTAGATCACGTTCGACAGAAAGCGGACGCTCTTGCGAACGCTCTCGATCTAGGACACCTGCGCTGCATAAACACAAACACCACGAAAGTTCCTGCAAACCACGCGACCGCTCCAGACCATCAAGATTTGAGCGTGAAACAGATCCGAATTGAACAGCAGTATAATACTTCTGTGAAATTGCCAGGGACTTAGAAGCAAGAAAGATGAATTGTTTTCGCTAATCTCCACCCATAAACCTTTGGTGGTAGGCTTCCAGGAGATCAAACTCCGTGACACCGCCACCTTTACAATCCCTCAATATGTCATACACCGTTGCAAAGGTTACAATAATGTGACTGCACACGGCGGAGTGGCACTTATGATCCATCAAAGCATACCTCATCACCTCCTTCCTCTGAGAACAGAACTCCGAGCTTTCGCAGTGGAGATATGCATCTCAAGACCAATTACAGTGGTATCTATCTACTCGTCACGAAACCACGACATCACGGAGGCACTAATGACCGATCTGCTCAACCAACTGCATCATCCCGTACTCCTCCTTTGAGACTTCAACAGCTACCACGAAGTGTGGGTATGCGCCAACACCGTAGACGCTCACAACCTGCTTCTTCTCAACGACGGACAACCCACTCTGATCACCTTCGAAAGTAAAATTGCTATGGATTTATCAATCTGTTCCCCCCACTTTAGCTTCCTAACTCGTTTGTGGAGTCCTGCCTTCAACACATGACAGTGATCATAACCCAGTGAGCATATCACTTCTTACTAACCGACCAACCAATCCCGACGCACAGGAACTTCGATTCAACTACCGGAAAACCAGCTGGCAGGAATACTCGACACATGTCGCATGAGACGATGTGGAGGGCCTTCCCGGAGACATTTCAGAGCGCGACCTTGTCATACAGCTATACGAGAAATTCTCAAGTGCAGCTGTCGCATGCATTCCCCAATATTTACCCTCAACCTTTTCCCCAAAACCTTGGTAATGCCCGGAGGTACAAGAAGCAATGGACCAGCGTGAAAGGATGTACGGGGCCTTCCGCCGCGCACGTTCCTCCAGGAACCGAGTAGCCTGTAAGAGGGAAGCTGCCGTGTTCCGCAAACTTAGCGTGGAGAAAAAGCGAGAAATCTGGATTCAATTAGTTAACACAATTCATCGAGACACCTCTCATTCCCAAGTGTGGGAATAATCAGACTTATCCAAGGTCGCCCCGAGCGACCTATCCACATATTGTCGGACGAAGACACTGTCTATTCTTCATACGCGGACCTCGCGGACAAACTAGCTCAGACTTTCAGCCAAATATCGCAATCAACAAATTATACGGCCTCTTTCCAACCGGAAAAGATCCTAAGAGAAAGTGAGCATACTGACTTCACTTCTGCAAATTAGGAATTCTACAACAAACCTTTATCCCTACATGACCTACAGTATGCTATCGACCACACACGTGAAACCTCACCCGGGCCAGACCAAGTGCACATCAATATGATGAAACACCTTCCTGACAACGCTATCAAGCACCTACTAAATGTGTTCAATACGTTGTATTCAAATTCATTCCTTCCCAATCAATGGCGGGAATCCGTAATAAGCCCGATACCCAAACCCGGAAATGTGACAGCGACCATCATATCTATCGTCTCATTGCCTTAACTAGCGTCCTATGTAAGACTGTGGAAAGAAAGATAAACTCACACCTAGTCGACTACCTTGAAATGCATGCAGGCCTTGACCTCGACGGCTCCCACTCCGCGGACGGAGTGGGAGCCACCGCTGTCAGATTTGATGTCCCTCTTCGAAAATTTTATAACGTTTATGTCTGTTTGGTCTGGCTCCTCGTGGGCTACCATAGCACCATGCTCTTACCCATGAGAGATCGGAGTCATGACATTCATACAAGCGAGCGAGAAGATGAGAGGAACGCAATTAAGTAAAAGTTACTCTAAACTGTTCTATACTTATGTAACAAATGAAAAACTTGGGCGACCGGTTTTTTGTGTTATTTGTGTTTGTGTTTATCCCCTGCGCTAGCCGAGCAGGATGTGTGAGGTTTTTGCTGCATATTTTTAAGGAGTCTTTTTCAGTGCAGTTCCCACCTACCTAGCCCTTTTTTTAGTCATTTGCGGTAAGTTTGGCAAACGAGGATTATGCTTGGGTTGAGCTCCAGCGCATGCTTTCGGCATTTGATTTTAGCTCCAGTATGGGTCCAGATGGCCTTCACCTGCATCTACCGAGGAACTGTGATGATCTTGCTTTCCCTCTCTATCTTATTTTTCGAGTCATCGAGGTCAAAATTTGTCCATGATTCCTGAAGCAAATCCCTTGTTTTTCCGCTTTTCAACGAAAAATGTCCCACTGATCCTCTGAATTACAGATCTGTACGCTCAACAACAATTTGCTGCAAATCTATGGAATGAATAGACCGCCCTACGGGGGAGTCTGCATTAACTTCGCGTTGGGACTCCGGTGGAACATGGAAGCAAATAATAAATAAAAATAAATTGAATGAATAATTGCGTCCCGATTAACCGAGTAACTTGTGAGCATGAATATTTGGTCATCTAATCAGTGTGGTTTTCGGAATAACCGTAGCCCCGAGGATCAGTTGATGTTGACCTACGGTAATGTCAGGGGATTGACGAAGGATATTTGTGGTTTTCATAATTCTTTATATTTTGAAAGCATCCGATGGGGTGAGTCATGCTGTAGTCCTGTCTAATCTCCAATCCTTGGGTAATTACGAGTTTTTGCTGGCCTGGACTTCTGTATTCCTCTCTGGTAATGTGAAAAGTTTGTGTGAGTGGCAATCTTTGCAACCCGATGGATGTGACTGGTACTGTTCCTAAGAGCGCTATCCTTGGACCAATGCTGTTCATGCTCTATATTAATAGCACCTTGAATGGTCTTTCATGCAGGCATTTGTGAACAACTTTGAGTTGCACACGAGTTATTCACGTAATGACACCGAGCCCCCCATTCAGGGTTTACGGTCACTCCTAATTGGGCGAAACGCTGTTGCGAGGTCCACAAATCTTTGATCAAATTCAGACAAGTGTGTTGTGCTTTTATAGAGGGCGCACGGATTTCATTGTTATGGTTCCAGTTCATGAGTGCTTCCTACTCACTAGAGCATTAAAGTTTGTCTCTGAAGACAAAGATTCGGGTATCAGTGGATACAAGTCTCTGATCCGCCATCACATTCGTGTGGTGGCTACAATGGCTGCTGGTTTGGCAAACTGTTTGTTGAGATCAACTGTCTGTAGGTCCTTGGGGGTATTTGCTACTTATTGGCTATGCATCCTGCATTAGAAACGTCAGATATTATGGGCACTGCAGGCTGTGAATCTATTCAGACAAACTGGACCAGAAACATTGTATGGCCTTTCTGATATCGGCTATAGAAGTACACTGTTAGGAGCCTGAATCTGCTTTCTGTTGAGGGTCAGCTTCTGAGGGCAGACCTGACGAAATCCTGAAAAAATGTGCATAGTAGGCCAGAGGAACAGCAAAATATGTTCTTATTTGATTCCATACATGTTACTAGGGGTCATTTGCTGAAGTTGATGTTCCCTCCTCGCTCTTCTGATGTCCGCATTAAATTCCTTCAGTGTGAGGTGTGTAGGTGTGTAGAATGGCTTGCCTGTTAGGATTCGTGCAGTTGATGGATATCACTCGCCATCCTCTTTAGCCAGGCATCTATGAAACACCAATTGATCGATCCGCTCATCTGTGATGCCCTTGAGCAATAATAGAGCTTGTGGACTTCCTCATCGGTGATTGCTCTCCTACAGAGGCGCGGATCACGTGTCATTAAACGGCCATCAGGAATAGCGTAAGGTTTAAAACTGCCATCACAAACAACTAAGCAGCCTTCCTAAGTGGGTCCTTGCAGTTCTGCCTAGAGATCCTCGACCTCGTCCCTTCCATCGTGTTTGCCGGGCCCTCTACCACGCTGTGACCTCCTTTGCTTGCTCCGCACAGTCGTGGCTGTGAACTCAACGCAGATGATGCTTGCAGCTCTCGTATGTGCTCTGTAAAGACGTAATCCAGGACTACCAGTAACTGCGTATGCTAGCCTTGGGAGTACTCGAATTTCGTCCCATTCTTAAAATTAGCTACCTATACGTCACCTGTCTTAACAACTCAAATCGAGTACGCCACGACACGCTTGCTAAAAACAACGTCTCTCCTTCCATAGGTAAGGACTGCTCTCTCCACAGTCGATCTACATGGTTCTCTCGGAAATGGTACTCGCCTCTCGAGCTTAGAACACGGTCATCCTGTCCCTCGTATTGCTCGCGTTAGCTTAACTGAGACTGCGCCCTGCTGTTTAATTGATAGTTATAGTAACTTGTTGAACAATTACATTTGGGTGTTGTTTGCGTGAGCTCCTCCGGGGATCTGTGTAATTGCATGCTAGCTTGTGGGGTCACTTTAGTTACTTTAAAATCTCTCAAACGAAACACTACATTAAGTTCTTTACTGCTAATGCAATCTCTAGAGAGAACCTGACTGACACAAAATCCATCAAGCCATTAGACAACTTTAAGCTACACTGGTGGGACCAGGGCTTAAGAATGGCTTCATCTTATAAGAGGGAAAAGACGAGGAACAACGTTGAAACATTCAAAACCTAAAACAGTTATTTATTATCCCAATAACAGTTGATGGACACCCTCTCAACATGATCTAAGGGCCCAGTTACTAAAGAAACAGGCCAAACCACTCCGACGCCGCCATTCTTACTCAACTTACGGATCAACAAGTCGGCAAAATATACTGAGTTTTACGACGTTAGTGAGGTAGTGTGTTAAGCCCCCATGCTGCAATGCTGCCACCCGGGGAGTGCTGGGACCACATGGCCTCGGCACCTTAGGAGTTCCTGTACCTCTTGTGGCAATCGTGCATACTTCAGACATTCGCCGCGTAAGACATTGACTTGGCGCAGACCCGAATTTCAATCTAATATAAATAAATTGCCTCTTGACTTGCTGCAACACTAGCTGCTGGTTTGACGTTCGTCGCAGAAGTGCTCTCACCCTCAACCCTCCATTTTAACCTGTCGTCACAGTACTACTAACCCACCGTCTCTCTGTTCCTTCGTGATGGGGTTATCCCTCCACACAGGCACAGATCCTTAATTCAATCGTTCCGCATAGCCTCTGTAACAAATGTCATTGCCAACCAGGATCCATACTCAATCCTTGGCACACCACCCCCTCCAGTCCTTCCCTCTGAGATCCTACTGCCTCGTCTCTTTCACGTCACTCCGTCTCAACTTCGTCCCGGTCACTCCAACCTCGTCCAACCCTGCCGGCACTGCGTTGGTAGGCATCACGACTCATTGTTGTCAACCTACCACACTTCTGATCGTACCACGACCACCAATCTCCCCTTACCCGCGCGCTGTACTCATCTCGCCCCGCTGGACCTGTGGGAGAAGCCTTGAGTGGTGCCGCCACTCTGACGGCGCTGCTGGCTCTCGGGCCTACCGCTTTCTCAGGCCGCGGTTGTTGCCAGAGCCTTCTCCGGCCGAAGCGGCCTCTGACTGAAGCAAGCAGAACCTATAGCAACAATAACAGGAAGATAACGCATTTAGTAACAATGCGAAAGAAGCTACCGTTATTGCTATTATTTTTGTTTGCAAAAGGCTCATCCAAAGTGGCGTCTGTTTTTAAACTTCTTGTACAACATTCTGTTGTCTAGCCAACTGGCCGACGATCAATGGCATAGCCACGACGTGCAATTATGCAAACCCGACTTATTCTTTCTTTGTGGGTTACCGTGTTGATGTGCAGCTGGTTTGCATGCGGCTTGCGTTTCACTGGTTTCACTGATGCATTTGACATAATAATATGTTCAAGTTTAAAAATCTTTGTCAGTACAGTTGAGTCCTTACCAATCACCACTAGCAATCGCCCTCCATTGGTTATATGTCTGTATATCAGCTGCTACAAACGAAGAAGAGGTTCCTCTCTTTACAAGCACTTACACTTCTCTGTCACTGGTTTCTAGTGTATGGGTTCGCCACGGAGGAGGAAATGGTGCGCGTGTTGACCGCCCTTCCGGTGGCCACCAACAGCAGCCTGCCAGTGTCTGCTCTGACGGGAGATGACTACCTTGGGGGCATCGTCTTCGTAGACATGGGGCCCAACACCACCACCTTCCCTGATCACATTCAGGTGAGGACGAGATTAGGTTGCTGCGGTCAGAGTTACTAGAGGTAAGGGCAAACCGACCACAGCAGCATTTCTGTCGCGGCATTGCAATGAGTTTAGAATGGCGACCGTTCGGTGCTAGAAAGACGTTGACTCCAACGCGCAATAAATCCCTGTCACTCATCTCTTATCTAGAATTATTAAATTACCCTTCCGTCAGTTCTTGAATACAATGACAACGTAGCAACATTGCCAAAATTCTTTCCATAACTTATTCATTATTTCCACACTATCAGAAGGCAACCCAGTGTGGGCCAAATACCCTGTTGTCTTCATACGCTTGTGAGCACTTCGAAACACTTTCGATTCGGCTAGCAACCTCTTCTGCTCTAACGTTAAACACCACAATTTTTGATGCTGACACAAAGAGCTGTATGCAGGACTTGCAGTTAATCTGATTGGCATATTAGTAATACCTCGGCTGCTATGTTGCTGCTCTCAACGGATTGGCTACGTCCAGTTAGGCCATGCAATATACTTCATGAAACTTTTTACTTCATCTCTCCACCATCTTCATTCAATTTTTTAGTTCAAGTCTCCTCCATCTTCTTGCAATTTTTTAGTTCAACTCTTCGTCATTTTAAATGTGTGTATATTTATATGGTTTTACAATACTACCTTACCGTCTGTGTAAGAGCTTTCCAATTCACTTGAGCCCACACACACCCTAACATCCTTTGAAGCTCAATGCATTTGGCATTGTGATCGACTGAATTAATAATAAAAAAAATAATAAAAGCTTTATTGACAATTGAGACATCTTATAGTATTACAATTGAGACCTCTTATTTTAGGGTTACAGTGAGAACAAAGTTATAAAATTGACGCACACAACTAAGTTAGGTTACGACATCCAACTCTATCCTTCCTATGCGTATAGTAATTCTTTCCATCGCCTTAACAATGACGAGGCAGCGAGTGCATTACCAGAGCAGATTGCCGCGAGGATTTCATTTGGGGAGATCATAACTCGAGTCACAAGGCCGTGTGCTGGTTTACGGAACAGTACCTTGATGTGATCTGATTGGTTTCAGCAAAAACCCTGCTCGCTGACGTCGAGCGAGGGACCTGCATCAGCCGTCTATATGTGTCACTATAACTCACTGTCAATTTCCTCACGCTATATTGAAAGTATTTATTGTCACCTAATCCTATTTGATGGCCGTAGCCTATCATTACACGCATTCCAGATTTATTTCGTATATTTATTTATTGCTCTAAAGCTCTTCTAGACTTATTGTGCATATATATGTATTGTTTTATACGTAATCTAGAAGTTCGAATCAGAACGGGGATGGTGAAGAAGTTATAGGACAGATTTGATTCGCGTGTTCTGAGATGGTTCGGACACATGGTGAGGATGGATGAAGGGGGATAGGTGAAAAGGGTGTACAAGGCGTAGGCGAGGCAGTAGGTCTAGAGGGAGACCGAAATTTGGGTGGATGGATGGTGTGAAACAAGCGTTAGGATTGAGAGACTAGAGTGTTGAGGTAGCGAGAGAGCGTGAGTGGAGAATGATTGTGAATGGATGAGTTTTGTCACTGCCCTGACGTGTGTTTCCGCCCTAGGCATATCGTTGAGAGACGAGATGGTCGTGGGCGGGGAAGGGCCCGGGCATCATGACGCGGCAGGGATAAACCAGTCACACTGTCGAGTCCTGCTGCCGACACTGACCTCGAATCGCGCTCATGACCCGGAGGGTGTGTTGAGTGGTTCCCGGCCGGACCCTTCGGCGTAAAAGGGCTAAGGTGTGCGAGTGTGAGTGTTAGAGAGTGTGAGGTGCGCCTTGCTGTCGGCCACCCCCTTGCTGGGGGGGGGATTTCGGTCTAGTGTCTGTATCTGTATAATTTTTGGGTCCATGTATGTATTGTGTTTCCGTGCCCCATGAATACCACACCGGTTGTGTATGAATAAAGATTGTTTGTTATGCCAGTGGCTCTCTGACTCGCATAAACCCATCACCCATACCGTCGCATTCTTTGCTACCCAAGGCATTAGGCTGTGAATCTGAATTAAGAATTCTTACCAATTGTTATACAAAAGATTCCAATGCCAGATCGCAACACCATTTATTATCAGGATATAGTGCATATTTATTGTATACTTGAATTTTTTCTTCACAGCTCTTTCGTCGTGACATGTATCAGAGTTGTTTACTATGTTCAGCAAAAAAAGTAAGATGCCTTCCTACCGCGCGTTTATAGAGCCCCATTTACTCAGTTTCCATTTCTTAACTTGTCATTATATTTATTTAAGACTTGTGTTTGAATTTAGTCGTTCAACAAGAATAACACACCGCTCTTGTACGAATGAACTTCTTTTTCTATTATAACAACAGCTACAGATACAGACACAAGGCCGAATTCCCCAGAAAGGGGGGTGGCTGACTGCAAGGCGCACTTCACACCCTTATACGCTCACACTCACATAACTTAGCCCTTTTGTGCTAAAGGGTCTGGCCGGTACCCCCTCAACATACACTCTGGGTCACGAGTGCAGTCCGAGGATCCGTCGTCAGCAGCAGGGCCCGACAGTTTTCACTGGTTTACCCCCGCCGCGTCATAATGGCCGGGCCCCCCTCACCCACGACCATCCCGATAGCGGGATGCCAAGGGCGGGAAAGCACATCAGAGCAGCGTCAAAATCAACCATTCACAACCATTCTCCACTCACGCCTGTTCGTTGCAAGCTCCCTCGTCACCTCCACATTCATGTCTCTCCTTCCCAACGCCTCCATCCACCCAAACTTCGGTCTACGTCTAGGCCTGCGACCACTCGCCTCCGCATTCATCACCCTTTTCACCAATCTCCCTTCATCCATCCTCTCCATGTGCCCGAACCACCTCAGAACACGCGAATCCACTCTGTCCTCCAACTCCTTCACCATCCCTGTTCTGATTCGAACCACGTCGTTGGTGATCCGGTCTCTCAGCGTTACTCCAGTCATGCTCCTGTAACATTTCATCTCGAAAACATTCAACCTTCTTCTCTCCTCTGCTCTCACCCCTCAAGTCTCAGCTTCGTAGAGCACAGCTATGTAAACAACACCCTCATACAGCTCTCTCTTTGCTTTCATTCCCTACGTCCTACAGCTCATTACACTCTTCAGAGCACCCAATACTTTACATCCCTCCTTCACTCGCGCCTTCACTTCAGTTTCCACTAGTTTAGTTATTTCCACATTGGAGCCCAGATACTTAAAACACTGAACTTCCTCCAAGAGCTCTCAATTTAGGGTGACACTAATTTTGCTCACATCGACAGTCCTCGAGCATCTCATTACTTTACTCTTACCCACGTTCACTCGAAGCTTCCTCCTCTTACACACTCTACCAAACTCAGACACTAGCCTACATAGCATCTCCTCTGAATCCGCAACTAGGGCCGTATCATCAGCAAGTAGCAACTGACTCAACTGCCAACTCCGCCCATTCGCTTCCAAGAGCTCCAAGCCACGACCCAGCACACTCGCGTTCACCTCCCTGACCACTCCATCCATATAGAGGTTGAACAGCCAGGGAGACATCACGCAGCCTCGTCTCATTCCCACTTTCACTGTGAACCAATCACTCACCTTGCTTCCCACTCTGACACATGCTCGGCTGTCAGCATAGAAACTCTGCACCGCTTTCAACAGATGTCCGCCCACTCCATCCAAACGCAACACCCTTCACAGCGCTTCCCTGTAAATCCTGTCGTATGCCTTCTCCAGATCCATGAAGGCCCAGAACACATCCTTTCCTTTGGCAAGGTACTTCTCACTGACCTGTCTCTCTGCAAAAATCTGATTGGTACACCCTCTAACACTCCTAAAGCCACACTGTTCCTCTCTGATTGCGCAGTCCGTACAGTCTAATCCTTTCGATCAGCACTCTCCCGTACAATTTACCAACCACACATAACAGACTGATACCTCTCGAGTTGCAGCATTCATTTTTATCTCTTTTGCCCTTATATAGCGGAACAATGCAGGCACTGCGCCACTCAATCGGTACCACGCCTGTCACAAAACACGAGTTCACCTCACCAACCATTCGACAATCGTTACTCCACCCTTCTTCAGGCACTCGGTCGCAACGCCATCCAAACCAGGGGCTTTCATCACGTCCACCGCCTCCTGCACCTCTTCCCTGGTAATGTCCTCAACAAGTCTTCCTCCCAAAACTGGCATCCGAGCACCACCACCCACAGCAACAATGTCGGCCTCTCTGTCATCCTCGACATTCAACAACTCATCAAAATACTTTGCCCACCTCTTCCGTACATCACCACTTTCCAACAACAACTGGCCGTTTTCGTCTTTCACCACTTCCTCATTTCCGGTCTCTCCCTTTCTCACCCTCTTCTCCTCTCTCCAGAACATTTTGTTGTTCTTCTCAAAATTCTGCCACAACCATCTACCCCACCTGGCATCAGCGTCCCTTTTGGCTCTCCTCACCACCCGCTTCACCTCGTTTCTCCTCTCTTTGTAGCTTCCATAAGCCACCTCTGACTTCACCTGCAACCACTCCTCAAACGTTTCTTTTCCGTGCCACCGCCAGTTTTACCTTCTCGTTCCACCACTCGCAGCCTTTTCTTCTGCACCCGCCCACACGGCGCGCACCACACACCTTCTTCGCACATCTCAGCAACTCATCCCTTAACGTCTCCCATTCTTCCTCCTCATCTCTCAGGTCCTGTCCTCTCACGTTGTCATATTCTTCCTTCAACTCCTGCTGGAACTCCTCGGCTTTACTTTTCACATTCGGCCCACTCACTTCCACTACCCCTCGTCCTCCTCCCACTGTTTGATGCCCTTCCGCTTCTGCTCCACTCTTAATCTACCTTCCACCAGCAGATGGTCAGACACTCTCCCACCCTCCCCTCTCAACACCCGCACATCCAACAGCCTCCCCACCACTCTCTTCGATATCAGCACAAAATCCATCAGTACTCTCTCCACCCTTACACCCTGGGTCATCCTTACCCGTGTGTACTTGTGAATATCTTGCTTCTTGAACAAACTGTTACCGACCACCAACTCCTGCTCCATACACAAACCTATCAGGTTTTCTCCACTGTTATTTCTACCGGGAACGCCATACCTTCCTATCACATTCTCCACCACTACATCTCCAACTCTTGCATCAAGGTCACCCAGTACAACCACATTGAAATGACCTCCAAGCCTCTCAATACACTCACTCAGGTCAGTCCAGAATTGCTCCCTCTCCTCTTCACTCCTCTCGCTGCCAGGTCCGTAAACACTCACAAATGCCCATCTTTCTACGCCTAACTCAACTTTCACCCACATCAATCTTGAGCACACCATCTTCCATTCGGTAGCGCTACTAGCCAACCGATCAGTCAAAATCAAGACCACGCCTGCTCGTACCCAACCTTCCTCCACACCAGACTTTCTTCCACTTACCACACCAAACTCCCATTCGCCCTTACCTTCCAACTTCGTCTCACTCAGCGCCAACTCATCAAACTTTCCTCACAAAATCTCACCTATCTCCCTCCTCTTCACATCATTCGTACTACAGCCACGCACAATCAGCGACCCTAACAATAGGGTTCGGAGAGGCGTGTGCCTCTCCTCTCCCCTCTCGTTTTGCCGTCTTCGAGGAAAGGTTTTTACAGAGAACGGGATTCCTAGCCCCTTCGCTCCGCCCCTTTTAGTCGCCTTTTACGACACGCGGTGGATACTGCAGCAAGATTCCAATGCCCCGGCTAAAAGGCCGCACAAAGATCTCTTTATTTGTTTATGATTATGCCAGTGGCTCTCTGACTCACATGGACCCACCACCGACGCCGTCGCATTCTTTGCTATCCAATAAACTAGGCTATACATCGGAATTACAAGTTCTCACTCAAATCAATTGTTATATAAAAGATCCCCATCTCCTATCGCAACACCTTATGTCGACAGGATACAGGGCATGTTTAGTGATCACTGTAAAATCACTAATGGCTCTCAGCGTTACGGGTGTCGGAAATAGTCGTGTTTTTATCACCCGCCAAGAAAGTAACATGCCTCCCTGCTGTTCATATACAGCCGCATAATCTAAGTGACAAGTTCTTAGCTTGCCATTGTATTTATTTTTGGTTTATTGTGCATTACTTTAATGTTCTCAAGAAAAACATACCTTTTGTGTATGAATAAACTTTTTTATATTATTATTATCACCTTGTCTCGATATTTTTTTGTTTTCATACTTGACATTGCTGTCACTGCACAGACCTCATACATGTGATCCTCGTTTCCTATTATTACTTTGGTTTCTCTTCTTGATGTGTTAAGAGCACGTGATCTCTGGCATCTTAGGGCTGGCAATACGAGCGTAGCCTTATAAGATTACTCAATTTTGTCTTCATTTTTGACGTCGTGAGAGCTTTGCTTTTGGTGCGCTCACAACCCCGAATCCTTTAATCTACAGCTATGCTCTTGTAAATTTCAGTTTGTCTTCAACTTTTCTTTTTCTGAGTATGACGCATCGTCAGGTGTCCTCCTCGTTCCCCTAACCTACTTAACAAACTCTGTACTTCAAATAGCCGTCGCTCCAATCCATTCCCTCTTCTCTCACCTCAGTACAAGATCCGTCTGAAGGGATCTCTTCGGATGGGCAAGAAGCGACTAACTCTTGCGCCGCCCCCGCAGTGGCTCACTGAGCTGGTGTATCCGCTGTTCCAGGTGCCGGGGCCTCGTGACCAGAACATGAAAACTGGTCCCATGCCGGGTAAGGCAACGCTAGTTACCTGATAATGATGGATACCCCACCGCACCAAAAAAAAAAGGACACATGCATTAATGTTGGTCGTAATGAGTTTACCTCTTCTAATCAATTGAAATTTGAATATTTATTTGTGTACTAAATGTAACAACTGAGAGCATTATTATCTCGTCCTGATCTATTCCCTTATTGTATCCGTATTCTCCTCTAGCACTTTAGGCGCCCCTTGTCAGTAGCTTCTCTGTCCTGCAGGATACTACGATGAAGGTTTCCTGACGTTGCAGCACGCCGTAGACATGGCTTTGGCACAGTACCTATCCGGGGGCAAGGAGCCGCCAGTCAACGTTGCCATGGGCCGCATGCCATACCCGCCGTACATTGACGATAAGTACCTTGTGGCCCTGCAAGCCTGGCTTCCCCTCATACTGCTCCTCTCCTACCTCTACCCCGCCGTCAACATCGTCAAGAACATCGTATACGAGAAGGAGAAAAAGCTTAAGGTGACGGCGAGGACACATGTGTTGAGTGATAGTAATTGATGAATATAACCTTCCTTGCAGTGTCGCCAGATCCAGAGAAAATTGAAATTTGAAGTCGTCTTCAGACGTGAATACAAATGCAGTGAATTATCTTCAGCTTGAATAATTCATACCGGAATTTTTTTAACGCTATTTTTGATTTTCGTCACTTAATACTCCTGAATGCTATTTGCTGTTGCAGGAGTCCATGAAGATGATGGGTCTCCCCAACTACCTGCACTGGGCCGCCTGGTTTGTCAAGAGCTTAATGTTCCTGCTGATCACCACCTTGCTCATCACTACGCTGCTTTGCACCAAGTGGTCAGTTCACAGAGGCGTCTGAGCTCGTTGGTTATAGCCTTTCTTGCAATAGCGGTTTCCATTTCAGAATAATTACAATGCGTCTAGCGAGACCTCGATTAGTGCTCTTCGCATTACTATGCAGCTACAATTGCCATCCATCAGGAAAAAAATGTTAGTTGCCTTCCTTTGCGTCGTAAGGAAAAATGAAGGTAATGCGGATATTTGTGTACCTAAGAGACTAATGTTGCTATCATTTTGTCATTTCAATCTAATGACCTGGTTAGTGTCTTGTTTTTTTTTAATGTCGTGGAAGTTCAAGACAAACTCAAATTTACCAGTTAGGTTCAGCTGAATTGATTCAAAACTCTAGTGCTACAATAGGGTTCTGTCTTTTGACTTAGTTTGGCCTTGCTTTTGTTGCCCAGATGCCTTGGCTAGTACTCGGTAGTCAATGGATCGTTTGACCTCTTCATCGACGCTACATGAGTTTTTTTTCTTTACGTCCTTTTTCATACCCGCAAAAATATTGCCACAACTTCCTGGATATAAACAAGTCTCTAAGTCAACGAGGAATGCATGCGCATGCGAGCAGCACCTCTCGTTCCGACGCTCCAAGTGCTCACTGCAAGAGTTACTCACGAGGGTTTCATCCAGTTAGGAATAACACGCTTAAGCGTATTGCTCAAAGCACCGTCTTTGACGTCGCACTTCTTCTCACCTCCTCTTCAGGCAAGGGAAGGGCAGCCTGGCAGTGCTCAACAACAGCGATCCGTCCCTCGTATTTTTCTTCTTCTTCATCTTCATCATTGCCATCATCAGCTTCTGCTTTATGCTCTCCACAATCTTCTCCAAAGGTATGTAGCTCATTGTCTTCTTAATGTTTATTTCTTTAGGCTAGAGCTTAGAGGTTTGAGCACTAGGCTAGAGCTTAGAGGTTTGAGCACTAGGCTAGAGCTTAGAGGTTTGAGCACTAGGCTAGAGCTTAGAGGTTTGAGCACTAGGCTAGAGCTTAGAGGTTTGAGCACTAGGCTAGAGCTTAGAGGTTTGAGCACTAGGCTAGAGCTTAGAGGTTTGAGCACTAGGCTAGAGCTTAGAGGTTTGAGCACTAGGCAAGAGCTTAGAGGTTTGAGCACTAGGCTAGAGCTTAGAGGTTTGAGCACTAGGCTAGAGCTTAGAGGTTTGAGCACTAGGCTAGAGCTTAGAGGTTTGAGCACTAGGCTAGAGCTTAGAGGTTTGAGCACTAGGCAAGAGCTTAGAGGTTTGAGCACTAGGCAAG
>SDVV010001369.1:0-25957 GCA_016164225.1 Gammarus roeselii
GGCGTGAAAGAGATGTGTGACACGGGTCATGCATAACTACAACACATTCCAAAACACGTAATTATTGTTCGCGACGGCAGAGGCCACAGCAGCAGCAATTTTACAATACAATCCTAAACACATAAATATGCCCGCGTCGCATACACCCAGTCACTGCCACGTGTGGGGTTTCTACCTAAAACACATAAACATTTAGATTTAAACATAAAAAGAAAGCAATGTGCATCGGTTAATGCCGACCAGTTCAGACAACACCCAACATGAATTTTATTCGTCACAAGGCCATGCATGAATTGTTAATATCACAACCCTTATCTCCCAGCATTAAATAATAATGGTACTTATCTATACCGCAGGCACAGGGAATATTGGTTCGCGGAGTCCAATACATGAACTCTCTACGGTAACAATCCAAACCACGTGAAGGTTCTCCCTGGTACTTGGACCTGAGGGGTCGATCAAGTAGCTTGGTGAGGACATTTACTTATGCCATAGGGGCTTACTACGTCTAATAAAACAATTTTGATACATGTTTAATTTTACGTTAAATTCTGCTGAACAATTAATTATGATCATGATTGACGAAGCACATTTATTATGCAGGGCAAGTTGACGCTTTACCTACAACGTTTCAATTTAACCAGGACAAGATGGGTATCCCATAACTACACGAGCACGACGAACCCCTCTTTATCACGATCTCAGGGCACAGAACTGAACTGCCTTATTGGGCTCCTCTATATATACTAGGTATTTTCCGGAAAATCCCGCCTTTGCTTCAACCGGCAAGTGCACTCTTGGCTCTTAGATACCGGATGCCTTGTAGTTGATGTCCAATTTAACCAAACAGTTTAATCGAACTCCCACCGATTTAGAGTAAGAGGTAATGCAAACAGAGTTGAGCCGTATGCACTAGTTTAAAACTACCACCAAATGTTTCCAATCGATGTTATACGTTTTATACGCGCAATACTACAATCAAAATACTAAATCTTAACTAGTGACATGCATAATACGGGGTGTTAACTAACTACTTTATAACTACCTCTTGGCTTAGCGGGAGTGAACTTCTAATGGGGCTCTAATAGGGGTCAGGCTGTCCTCTCGTCTTTCCTACCAGTCGGGGCGATTTGACATGCGCGCGCTACACGGATGTGTCCCGATCCTAACGACTCGTATATGCAGCCGGCTTGCACTGCATCTAATTGTTTTTTTTCCTTCTTGAGTACTGCCCAATACAATTTTTCCGAACATACGTTCCTCTCCTGACTTTCGGCCTAAACAGCTCGCTTCATATCAATACCTCCCCCTTCCGCTAAAATTTCTTCACTTCACTAAAGGGGATAAATTTCCCTTTAGGGTCACATATACATCATACATATCCCATATATTTCCACACGCTTGCGTACTGTTTTGTTCTCTCTCGCTATGCTCTATATTGCGTTGGTTATCGAAGGAGCTTGGCTACATCGTGACACCAATCAAAGGATCATAGTTTGTTCCAATCCATGTACGTCTGGATGGAAAAGCCCTTGCACAGCCTATGTTACCTCTGACGTTTAGACATGCTTCCATGTTTTACTCCGTCAATATTCGGTACGGCAAATTTCCCGTATCACGATGCGTCTTGTCTAAAGGGCATGCGATGGCACTGCCATTTCAGATCAACAGCTGCCAGGGCAGCTTTTATTGTTGTAGCTTCGCTTTGATTGCGGCATCTGGAAATGATTAATCAGTACGGAGTTGACAGATTTTATCGGTGTTTCCTCAGTAATGTTTCCTTTAGAATATTTACGAGTACGGAAAGCATTAAACTGAATCGATGCAAGGGCTTTCCCGATAAGATTTCGTTTACCTTTGTTCACTGGTGCCTTAATAGTGCATCTGCTCATGACCTCAGTGTTCACAAAGGTGCGTTCTCATACTATGGGATTTTTATGTCACAACCCCCCGTCCCCCCAAAAAAAAAATCTTCGAAGGGTCATTTATACATCCAGCGCATTTCATAATTTTCCCCACGCTTGTGTCCTGCATCCTTCCTTCTTGCTGGGTTCTATAGTGCGTTTGGTTCTCGAGAGAAGCTAGGCTACGTTCTGACACTAATCAAGGGACCATAAACTATCCACTCCATGTACGTCTGGGTGAGAAAGTCCTTGCATAGCTTACGTTACCTCTGACGTTTTGGCATGTTTCCTTGTTTTAATCCACCAATATTCGGCATGGCAAATGCAGATACCACTGACCAATTTTCTATAACAAATTTCCCGTGTCATGACGCATCTTATCGAAATGCAGGCAAATAGCACTACCATTTCAGATCAACGGCTGCCTAAACAACTTATACTGTCTTCGCTTATTTTACGGCGTTACGAACATTGCTAGTATGGAAGTTTACGGATTTCGATCAGTGTTTCCCCAGCGAGATGTTTCATTTACCTACCCTCACCGTTGCAATAATATTCCCCAGCTCATAAGTTGCAGTGATCACAAGGTTGCGTACTCATGTAATGAGTTGGCGTCTCTCCAGCGCGGGTATCCTAAAATTTACAATTATCTCATGACTAAATATGTTTATACATGGTATGGCCCAACGTGTTCTTACACGACAAGTTTCCGTAGCTCAACATACCCGAATGCCTAAATTTGCTGTTACTTACATTATCTACATTTGGAAAATTTGGAGGACTTGCTTTCGTTAATATGTGTAGTGTTTTTTGTGTTTTTGTTAGTTGCCCTTCCTCTTTCCTTTTATAGTCACTCTGCAGAGGATTTTACCTACGCCTCAGGTTATATCTGACTGCAGTTTTGTTGCTGCTTGCTTGCTGTTCCCCCGGTTGTTCTGCTTCGTTCCCTTCGTTAGATGGGCCGTCGTCCAGTGTGTCCGTCTCCTCTTCGTTTAGTTTGAGGGGAAAAGGGTCGTGTCTGATTTGAGCGTACTTGCATCGATGAAGCTGCACGTATTGCTCTCGAGACTTCTTGTTGAGATGCTTAATGCGCGCGTTTGTACGCGTTAATTCCAACACGCAGTAGGGTCCCATATGTTTCGGAGGCCATTGTTTGTTATGATCTGCATCCTGTCTCTCATTTCGTACAAACACTAACATTCCCGGTTGAAACTTTTCGCTATTAACGACTTTGTCTTGCCTTTTGGCAATCCTTGCGTGCACCTGCTTGATTAGTCCTCTGACCACCTTAAACGCCGAATACATGCACGTTGTCATTTCTGCTGCGTAATTCTCCCACATGGTATATTCAATCCCTGGAGGGGTAAACAAGTTGCTGAATGTCATCTACGCGTCGAGGTGAAAGAATAGGTAGAAAGGTGTGTTTTCCACCACCGTGTGATACGCGGTGTTAATGGCCAGTGTGGCGTATGGGAGGCTCTTTTTCCAAGACATTTGGTCGTTCGAAGGCATTTGCGATTGGATGTTTTTCAGGGTGCGATGTGCCTTTTCGACAGCTCCGTTCCCTTGAGGGTTAAATGCTGTCGTGGTTCAACTTATGGTTCCGAGTCTCTTTCACACATCCTGAAATAGTGCAGACGTAACCTCGGTCCTTCGGTCTGAAACCAAGTTATCGATGGCCCCCTATGCGGTCACAAATTCCAGGAACCATTCTGTCACTTCCTGCGTGGATTTACTGAGCAGGGGATACGTCACCAGGTATTTCTTTAGGTGATCTACCATCGTTAAAACGTAGCAGTAACCCTCGTGACTTACTGGTAGCTTCGTCAGGCCTACACCCACGCATTCAAGAGGTCTTATTATTTCGGGGAACTCACCCATTGGTGGGATTATCCTGCCGTGAAGATTGCGTCGCTGATATACCAAACAGGTTTTTATATATTCGTTTATATCAGCGACCATGTTCAGCCAGTAATATTGACCGCATGTGCGTTTCCATGTGCGCAGGTTACCTTGATGTCCTCCTAAATCGGAGTCGTGCACCATGGTTAAGGCAGATGGTTTACTTTTTGAGTAAACCTTCTTCAACAAAAAAAATCCGAGTCGGTCACCCGTATGGAGATTTCTTCGTCTACTTCCCCTCCGAGGAACCTTCGAATCAGACCCCACCTTGTCTCATGTTCGGCGATAACGTTGCCATTGTTAGCTTTTCCTGAGCGGTCGTGATGCTGACTTCTTAGGCTTCGTCTTCTTTGGCGGTGACAAAAACTTCCTCGCTTTCTCTGTTGTTATCCTCATCCGGGACGGGGTTCCTGGACAGAGCATCAGGGACATGGTGTATGCGGCCCTCCTTGTATCCCACCTCATAATCGTATTGGCTTTGGCACAAGGCCCACCGTGCCAGACGATTCTTGTTACTGTTCTTATCCTGGAAAATGCTTCGGAGTGCCGTGTGATCCGTTATCACCTTGAACTAACGCTCGGCCAATTACGATTGAAAGTGTCTCACGCTGTCAACCACCGCGAGCGCTTCTAATTCGGTGACTGCGTACCTCCTTTCTGCGCCTTTTAGCTTGCGGGAGTAATAAGCTAGCGGGAACTCGACTCCGTCATGCTTTTGATTGAGGACTGCTGCAATGGCCACTTGTGATGCGTCTGTATGCAATAAGAAGTCCTTGGTGTTGTCTGGAGCACGCAACACTGGAACATCAGTCATTATGTCCTTTAGTGTTAAAAAGGCTTCCTCCTGGTCTTCCGTCCACACGAACTTGATTTTTTTTTGATCAGGTGGGTTAATGGTGCTGCTGTTTCCGATAAATTTGGAATAAACCGGGCGTAGAACCCTATCATTCTTAGAAATTGCTTGATTTTCCTTGCAGTAGTTGGTCTAGGATAATTCTGCATGGACTCGATGTTGGTTTTGGTTGGCCAAACCCCGTCTCGATCAATTATGGGCCCTAGGAATTTTACTTGGTTTTTAAAGAAAACACATTTTTAAATTCGATTTTCATTCCTGCATGTTGAAAGTCCTTCAAG
Source organism: Gammarus roeselii (assembly GCA_016164225.1). Classification (NCBI taxonomy): domain Eukaryota; kingdom Metazoa; phylum Arthropoda; class Malacostraca; order Amphipoda; family Gammaridae; genus Gammarus; species Gammarus roeselii. Next base: position 4,941 of record SDVV010001369.1, read on the forward strand.
ATCTCCTCTAAGCGTCCGAGGTGTTCCTCCACAGTTTCCGCGTACATGCAGATGTCATCTTGAAAGGACATCGCGTAGTTTCCCAGACCGAGATGTTGCTTCAGGATGGCGCTCGCCGTCCTTTGGTATTTAAAGCCGCTTCTCGACGCTCCCATAGACATTCGTAGGTACTCGTAATGTCCCGACTCGGCTTCGAACGCAGGGTACCTGCGGCTCTCTTTGCTCAATGAGGTTTGGTGGAATGCTGACGCACTATCGATTATGCTATAAATAGCGTGTCCTCCCCTTTGCTCCACTGAGTTTATTATGTTAGGAATAGTGAACTTTTCCTTGACTAAAACAGCGTTCAAACGGCGGTAATTGATTGCGGCCCTTGCCGAGCCGTCCGGTTTCTTTACAATCACAACGGGAGAACTCCAGGGTGACGTTGATTCCTGGATTATTCCTGCTTTAACCCTTTTCGCGATGTATTCTTCGAGTATTTGCTTATGCGCGAATGGCAAGCTCAATAATTACTTCAGCTTGTCGCTGGTGTCCGGGTCTAGGCTGCTAACATCCACGTTGTCGATTTACATGTCGATGGCGGTGTCTTTGTGGTCTTCTTCATTGGAATGTTCCTCGATATTTTGGCTATCGCTGCAAAAGAAGGCAGTTTCGCCTTTCTCTTCCTCGTAAAGTCCGTGTATCCGTGCCATCCTGGTCCCTCCTCGCAATGTAAGTGAACGATCGTCGAAGTTGGCATATACTATGTGCACGCAATGATCCTTGACCACGCACACCGTACTTGCCGCATCTCCGTCGTAGCTCGTGAATGGCACCGCTATAACCGTCCGTCCTTCCAAGGAAGCGGGGGCTTGCAATCGGATAACAATTGCAGTGCCGGGGGCCCGCGCGTGTCGATGGGCACTTTACCGATGAACTCGGTGATTGGTCTCTCGCTGATGGCCATAGTACTTTCGAGATCAACGTTTTTCTTTGTGAAGGGATGCAAATTACCGGCGATTATGACTCCCTTCCTTTGATAATCGATGGTGGCGTGCAGTTGTCCCATTAAATCGGAGCCCAATAACAAATTTCCGAAGAATCTGCTAGTATTGATTATGCATGCATAGCCTTCCCATCCCCTTTGAGAGTTTATAGGCATATCTTTATTTTTCATCCAATTTTCTTCCGAGAGTCCGTCAAGGCTTTGATCCCCTTTTTGCAAGGCTCGATGATGCTTCCTTGCTTGACTAACTCGTTGGCGAAACTTGCCTTTATAATGGTCAGACTTTATCCAGAGTCTATTAACACGAGTATATTAATTCCATTGAAATTCAAAATCGTCTTTGGTACCCTACCTATTCCTAACACGCGCTTGCATAGGATAGGGTAGCCTTCACCGTCACATTTGAAGCACTTGACGGTAGCACCACTGGGTCCGGAAGGAGGATATGGGCTGTGGCGCGGGGCGGTGCGATAACCATAGGACGGGGCTGTGTTGGTGGCGCATGGCCTCTTCCTAGTGGTGGTATCGTGGTCGCAGGTAAGATCGCAAGTCTGGTTGGAGGGGCACGCTCAGATCTTGGGCAAAAATTGCCTACAGTTCCGCGTATGCTGGGTACGGGTGTTGGGTCAGCACGTTAATTTGAGGAGGGGCCGGTGTACCATCTCGGTTGGCTTCTTGATATTTGTCTGCGTAATGGCGGAAAAATCTGTTTCGGCCGCTACGCCAAAAGTTCTGATGCTGTTCCACGTGCATAACGCTTTACCGTGTCTCTACTGTCACCGTTTATTCGATTTTTCCCGCTGATATGGGGTCTTGACTCGATCTGCTATCGATGGGTCGTAATCTCGTTATTGCTTCGTTTTCGGCGCGGCATGATTCCACTGTCAGCTCCTCAATGGTCAACGGTTTGAAGAGCGCTTAAAACAGCTTGATATACGCTCGTTCAATCGAGGAATCAATATCGCGATGAAGACCTCGTCGTGGTGGTTTCCATGCTCCGTCCTAAACGTTTTTGCTTGCTCCTTGATATATTCGCGCGCCGTTTGTCCCTTACGCTGCCTGCTTTCATTAGGTCGCTATCCCTAGCGCTAAATTCTTTTATAGCTAACGTCAGATCAACCCTATCATCTCCGCCAACTGCCTTATCAGTCCCAAGTTTTTCCGACTACCTACCTACGGTACAATTTTTTAACAGCGAACATTCATAGCGTTCCTCAGTCACCCCAGCCACTGTCACATCTGCCAGTGACATTCTGGCGAAAATATTTTCAGCCCACGTCAGAATCAGCCACCAGTCGTACCATTTTAGCGGTTATCACTTTAATGAAACTTTTCCTGCTCAACCTAACCTAAACTAGGGTACGTGTTTCTAACCCGCGGGGCAAAGGTACGTATTTCTAACCCGAGGGGCAAACCTACGTATTTTTGTAGGGTACGTAATGTCGTTTTTAGAGTTTTTTTATTGAAGTTTCATTAAAGTGATAACTGTTAGGTTGGTACGCCTGTTCCGATGTAATGACAGTGGCAGATATGACAGTGGCAGATTTTGAAGTGGTGGAAAATGCGTGTGGGCTGAATCATCGTTAGGTAGAAAGCACGTGGGATGAAAGATTTTTAGCGGTTATGACAGTGTCCGGCCATGACAGTGAGGTGAAGTGAAGTGGCGATAGTGCGCGTGAGCGGGAATAATTTCAGCGCGAACGCTGGGCTCCTCTTTCATTCACGTCCGCGGCAGCGGCGGTAAAGTGCTTCTTACCCGATTCATCCCAGAAGAACTTAATCCACTCCGTCAAGTCGGTAAAGCTCGTGAATGCAAGTTCCATGAATTTTACCTTTGCCTCCCCTCTAAGTGAAGCTTGCATAAGGCGTAGCCTGTGATTCGTTCCCGAGCAAGGCTGTTATGTTGGTGAGCTGCTCAACATATGCGCTACAGTCTTTCTTGCCATCGCCTACGGCCTTAATTCGATCGGCTCGGGCGAAGATGTCCACCATCGTCATATGTGGGGGTGCGGCACTCGACATTGGGGGGGGGAGGGGTTTGGACGCTGGCCGATGTTGATGTCGACCTGGGATAGTCGGGCCGTCTGGGTTGGATCGGGTTGACCTCGTCTGCCGTCGTCAAATTCCCTGCTGCACCAACCAACTTCGCCATCTACCTCGTGCTGGCTCACGTGCCGACTTTTTTCCCAGGAGACATTTTTTACGATCGCAAAGTTTCGAAATCTATCAAACAACACAATGCAATGCTATTGCGCGCAACATGTGTGTTGGCGAACCCCAAACGCGTTGGGGTTCGCCAACACACATTCCCGTTTGACCCTGCGCGCGGTGATATGCGTTTACCGACCAAATACCCGGTATAACCTCCTATATAAAATTTTCCCTAAGCCTTACCTCTGTAAATATAAAAGGTCAAGTGGCAAATAAAACAAATATTGGTTATCTAGATACCCGGATCTGTCCCTCGATCCAACAAGATACGTGCGAACGCCAGAACACCAGATTTTTTTTTGGCTCTAATCGGTAGCGCTTAGTCACACGGAAAGAAAATAGAAAAGCAAGCGGGCACCTATTCATGAAGACTGAACTCAACTATTAACCTTCATGGAAACAGTAGCAGAAGAGCTAAATGACCACTGTTGGTCATGTAGCTCTTCAATTCCCAATAAGCAAAATAAGGCTCGCCAAAATACACAAAATCATGCGGTAATTATGTGAACAGACCCATAATGTAAAACACATCACAAAATGAAAATAATTTAAAGCAAGAAAATAGGTTCCACACAAAATAATACATCAACACCTCACAGTTAATGTACACAAAATAAGAATTTAAAATGAGAAAAATAAGATCCACACTTGAATAAACTGACATTTAACACCTCATAGCCGTATAGGCATAAAATCATAATTGAAAATTTAAATAAGGGAAATAAGGTCCACACAATAGCATGCACTGCAGTTAGTTAATCTTTTCATGAATTATACTGCAATTTATGCGAACTAGACCAAATAATATGAAACCAGTCCCATCAATGAGACCAGAAAATAGAACCATGGAAACTAATATCACATAATAAGCCATCGAATTCCCAACGTCACATTCCGCATAGGAAATTTAAGAATTAAAATGGGAATCAAAAGTCCCACAGAGACATAACACACTGAAATTTGAAAGGTCCCGCATCGCTCAGTCGAACTTCCCGTGAACTAAATTTACTGAAAAAGGGCAAAATCATAGCAAGCCCCGTTATCACACACCGTTACGCGAGTAAATGGGACCAGCTTGGAACGGTTTATCTGCTCCTGAACTGCTAATCAGAATGTGTCTCAACGCTGGTATGAGCCCTCTAGATTTAGGTACACATGTTCCACCAATGTAGAGTCACTCCAAAAATGAGTTACCTTACACGCTATTGCGCAGATATGACAGTAAATGTCTGGAACTGGGTTATTGGTGAAAACCCTTCACCCACCAAGGGTCTAGCGTTGATACCAGCGTGAAAGAGATGTGTGACACGGGTCATGCATAACTACAACACATTCCAAAACACGTAATTATTGTTCGCGGCGGCAGAGGCCACAGCAGCAGCAATTTTACAATACAATCCTAAACACATAAATATGCCCGCGTCGCATACATCCAGTCACTGTCACGTGTTGGGTTTCTACCTAAAATACATAAACATTTAAATTTAAACATAATAAGAAAGCAATGTGCATCGGTTAATGCCGACCAGTTCAGACAACACCCAACATGAATTTTATTTGCCACTAGGCTATGCATGAATTGGAAATATTACCACCTATATCTCCCAGCATTAAATATTAATGGTACTTATCTATACCGCAGGCACAGGGAATATTAGATTGGCGGAGTCCAATACATGAACTCTGTGGTGACAGTCCAAACCACGTGAAGGTTCTCCCTTGAACATTAGACCTGAGGGGTCGATCAAGTAGCTTGGTGAGGACATTTACTTATGCCTTAGGGGCTTACTACGTTTAATAAATCAATTTCGATACATGTTTAATTTTACGTTAAATCCTGTTGAACAATTAATTATGATCATGATTGACGCGACACATTTATTGGGCAGGGCAAGTAGATACTTTACATACAATGCTTCAATTTAACCAGGACAAGATGGGTATCCCATAACTACACGAGCACGACGAACCACTCTTTATCACGATCTCAGGGCACAGAACTGAACTGCTTTATTTGGCTCCACTATATATACTAGGTATTTTACGGAAATTCCCCGCCTTTGCTTCAACCGCAAGTGCTCTCTTATCCCTTAAATACTAGATGCCTTGTAGTTGATATCCAATTAAACCAAACAGTTCTATCAACCTCTCACCGACTTAGATTAAGAGGTAATGCATACAGAGTCGAGCCGTATGCACTAGTTTAAAACTACCACCAAATGTTTCCAATCGATGTTATACGTTTTATACGTGCAATACTACAATCAAAATACTAAATCTTAACTAGTGACATGCATAATATGGAGTGTTAACTAACTACTTTATAACTACCTCCCAGCTTAGCGGGAGTGAACTGCTAATGGGGCTCTAATAGGGGTCAGGCTGTCCTCTCGTCTTTCCAACCAGTCGAGGCGATTGGCCATGCGCGAACTAAACGGATGTGTCCCGATCCTAACGACTCATATATGCAGCCGGCTTGCATTGCATCTAATGATGCATTGCATCTAATGATAGGCCTTCCTGAGCTGGAGAAAGAGGACTGCCCGGCGCCCTCCAGTGAGGTCGGCGAACGTCTCACAAAACTCGAGAACCTTTGTGCAACTATGAATGCCCGACTGGAAGAGCTGATGAAGAGGATAGAGGCCAGGGAACCCTTAAACTGTTCGTGTGCTTCCGTCTCTGACCGCTCCGATAACATCGCTCTCCTCCCAGCCGAAACTCGCAACGCCCGAACACCAAAAAACACCAAGAGGAGACAATACACACGATTTGATGACCATAACCTATTCAACAACAGCCCTAAATTTCACGAACACTTGAAAATGAGTTTTGATGTCAGTGACTGACCGGATATTTGCCCATATAAACTACGAGAAGAACTGGGCTTCATGACTGGCTGTCCAATTCTCAACAACACCGCCAGCAGTGACGATAGCTTTACCATTAGAGTAGACACAAAACTTCAAAGTGACACTATACTCTCCAGAAACAGAATATGCAAAAAACCTTGCAAAATCATACCACACCCAACTTTTTCCATGAGTTCAGGCCTGATTTAAATCGAGGATCTCCTGAGTGATAGTCGACGAATTCATCACCGGACTCGTCCAATACGAGGAATGTATAATAGAAGCAAAAATCGCATCAAAAATCTAACCAAGAAGAAACACTACCACGGCCCTTCTGTTATGGTCAGCCTCCGCTAGCACGTATATTTGGAAACATTGCTAACCGAACATTACCACCAAGAGCTGCGCAGTGTGTGCCCTAGAAACAGTGTAGGCCTTAGGCCTGTTCACCCTAGCTTAAGTTACACGAAGAAATCCCTTGCCTTGCATATTTTTCGGTTCCCCTCCAAAAGCAGGTGGTCTCACCATATGGATTACAGGACGTAAGAGACGTTGACAAGTTAAGGTCATTAGACCATACGGGTAAACTTGACAATTCAGCATTGTATAGCCGGTATCCCATAACGTAGATAGGTATTGTTAGCTCAGGGGTATCTTATATTGTAAACAGTAAGATGGGAGGAGCCTGTAAATTTAGTTAACGGTCAAAGTTTATAAGAGGTCAATAATTTCAAGGTTTCAAGACACCACGCCTCATTGGGGAGGGCCCATAAGATGATTGGTTCCCTCATTGGAGGATCACTTCATACACACTAAACAAGACCCTCCCATCTTTATTTCAATGTGTAGGTTTGAAGTTTAGAACGCATCACACTTTAATAGCGGATTCATTGGTCGGAGGGTGGGTCTTCACCTTGTCTTTGCCTTTGCGTCGCTTTTGCTTCGCTTTTCGTTTTACGCTTTCGCTCTACGCTTTACACTTACATTTCGTTTTGCTGTTCATTTACACTTTTGTTCCGTTGTGTCCGTTATATTACAATCAATGTTCGGTGCTATAGGGCCAGTTCAACTGTTGACATGTTACTTGTTTTATTCAAAATTATATTCTAAAAACACTGTTTAATCAATTGTACCTTGCATTTATACCTGATCTTGAAAACATAAAAGCTTTCACATAACACTTCTGCTTAAATTAGATTGCCCCACCCACCCTAACTACATAGACATACCTTTCTTTGACGCCAAAACCAAGGTTACATCCTTCGAAAGACGTCCGATGCGATGCTATAAATGCCAGAAATACGGACACGCGAGCCAAAATTATAACGGTAAAAAAAGATGCTCACACTGCTCCCAGGACGACCACGATAAGCGAGACAATCCCTTGTCGTGCCCATCCGAAGAACCTCACTGCTTTTACTGCACAGTAAACGGCCATCCTACGGGACACGAAGACTGCCCCCAGGACAGGACTGAGAGAGAGATCCTGCAATACCCAACTAAGCACAAAGTCGGGCGACGAGAGGTTGCGGCCGCGATTCGCTTCCCCCAGGCTGACCCTCCCACCCAGAAGAGAAGATCAGCATCATTCCCTACCCACTTCCTCATAACGCTTGTAGATAGTGGTGCAAACAAAGTTGTTCCCTCAATGAATCCATTCGTATGATGAACTCGCTCTCCAAACAACTGGGAGGGAGACCGATAAACATAAACCGACAGGAAAAGAAGTATCTGGCCCACGTCGTAAACATCGAGCAAAGTAACGCTATACAAAGGATTAACAAAATCGACAAACACATGGTAGCTGTCGAGTTACATCCGTTCTTCAATGCTACAAGACGGATTATATACACTTCCAACTACACTCCCAAAACTGACCGAAGTGCTTTTGCAGCAGGTTTAGCAAAGGATTATGGCGTCACCAACGTTGCCCTAGCAAAATGGATCAACCCACGAAACATCCACACCACCGCGTACCAAATCACTTTATCAGGACGTGACACACCGGAATTCATAGAAATCCCGGGCGAACAGGGGAAAACAAAAACTTACCCAATAGCGACATGTCCTGCAATGTGCAGAAAATGCCTGTAATACGGCCATGTCATCAAATACTGCCAGCCATACATACCCCAACGCTGTAAGAGGTGCGCCGGCGAGCATGACCGAGAGTACTGCACAGCCCGCCAACCTAAATGCTACCACTGCTCATGCCTCCATGAGGCATGTGACCGCGACTGCCCAAAGCAGATGGACCAAAATGCAATGACAATCATACAAAATGACCGCAGAGTCACATGAAAACAAGCCATCCAAATCTATTATGACGAAAACCCAAACTGCCGTAATTTGAAGTACTCCAAAGCAGTTAAATCTACAACTAAGTCTACCCCATCAGACAATATTCGCGTACAGTTAACACAAACTACTACCATGACCCCAAAATCCCTCTCCAGTACTAACAATACCACAACCAGCCCAGCGACCGCCCTCGTAATAGAGGCGGGCGCCCCAAGCAACGAACCCACCAGTGCCCAGGAAAGCACTGCTATGAATGCTGCCTCGGTCAACTACGAGGAGAGGTCCTAGAACCCAAAAATCAAAAGTCCAAGAGACTATGATTCCTGCGATGACGATTGCGGGATACGCGACACCCTCTCGCCACGAAGCAAAAAGAGTAGTAGCACCTCACAAACCACAGCTCGCCTCGATCAGAGCGTTGAACGACTTCTGACCGTCCTAACTGCAACCGCACCCAACGAAAACCAAAGTGAGGTATTCAACCCTCGGCTAACATGCCCAACACCAGAACATCTCACAAGTGAGAACGACCATCACCTGCGCGAGGACGCCTTAAAAATCTTCAACGAAGAACTGATACCCCAAAGTACTGATCTATCATGCATGACACACGACTCAAATATCCCAACGACTAGTACTCAGCCCATCATAATGTTTAATAAACCCTCCATAGAAGAGAAACGCGCTCGCTCAAGAAGCAAACAAATAGATCGTACTCCCTCGTCCTCTTCCTCCTACAAAAGCAATCATAGCTGAAAACGCAGTGAGTCTAGGAAATCATGTTCTACAGAAAGCGGACGCTCATGCGAACGCTCTCGATCTAGGACACCTGCGCCTCATAGACAAAAACACCACGAAAGTTCCTACAAGCCACGCGACCACTCCAGACCATTAAAATCTAGGTGTGAAACAGATCCGAAATGAACAACAACACAATACTTCAGTGGAATTGCCAGGGACTTAGAAGCAAGGAAGATGAATTACTATCGCTAATCTCCGCCCATAAGCCTTTGGTGGTAGGCCTCCAGGAGATCAAACGCCGCGACACAATCCTCTATCCCTCAATATGTCCTACACCGTCGCGAAGGTCACAAAATGTGACTGCACACGGCGGAGTGGCACTTATGGTCCATCAAAGCATACCTCTCCACCTCTTCCCTCTGAGAACAGAACTCCAAGCTGTCGCAGTGAAGATATGTACCTCAAGACCTATTGCGGTGGTATCTATCTACTCGTCACGTAACCACGACCTCACGGAGGCACTAATGACCGATCTGCTTAACCAACTGCATCATCCCGTACTTCTCCTTGGAGACTTCAACAGCTACCACGAAGTATGGGGATGCGTGAGAACAGACCCCAGAGGAGTGATAATGGTCAACACCATTGACACTCACAACCTGGTCCTTCTTAACGACGGACAATCCACACGGATCACCCTCTAAAGTGAAACTGCCATCCATTTATAAATCTTCTACCCTACTTTAGCTCCCCAACTCGTTAGGAGAGTCCTGCCTTCAACACATGACAGTGATCACAACCCAGTGATCATATCGCTGCTTACTAGCCGACTGAACAATCCTAACGCACAAGAACTTCGATTCAACTACCGGAAAGCCAGCTGGGAGGAATATTCGACACATGTCGCATGGGACAATGTGGAGGGCCTTCCCGAAGACATTTCAGAGCACAACCTTATCATACATCTAATGGAAAAATTCCAAAATGCAGCTACTGCATGCATCCCCCAATATGTACCCTCAACCTTTTTCATAAAACTTTGGTGGTGCCCGGAGGTACAAGAAGCAAGGGATCTGCGTGAGAGGATGTGCGAGGCCTTCCGCCGCGCACGTTTCCCCAGGAACCGAGTAGCCTAGAAAAGGGAAGCTGCCGTGTTCCGCAAACTTAGCGTGGAGAAGAAGCGAGAAAGCTGGGCCCGACTAGTTAATACAATCAATCGAAACACCCCTCTTTCCCAAGTGTGGGGAAAAATCAGACTTATCCATGGTCGCCCCGAGCGACCTATCCACGTACTTTCGGACGGAGACACTGTCTAGCCTTCATACGCGGACATCGCGGACAAACTAGCTCAGAATTTCAGCCAAATATCACAATCAACAAATTATACGGCTTCTTTCCAACAGGAAAAGATCCTAAGAGAAAGTGAGAATATCGACCTAACTTCCACAAATGTAGAATTCTACAACAAACCTTTCTCAATCCATGAACTACAATATGCAATTGACCACACTCGTGAAACCTCACCCTGGCCGGACCGAGTGTACATCAACATGATCAATCACCTTCCTGACAACGCTCTCCAGCACCTTCTAAATGTGTTCAATACGCTGTATTAAAATTCATTCTTTCCCAACCAATGGCGGTGATCCGTAATTATCCCGATACCCAAACCCGGAAAATGTCACAGTGACCTACGTAACTATCGTCCCATTGCCCTAACTAGCGTCCTATGTAAGACTACGGAAAGAATGATAAACTCGCGCCTAGTCGACTACTTTGAAATGCATGCAGGCTCAAACAACATCCAGTGCGGCGGCCGTAAGCGCCACTCCACAACGAATATGTTGAAACAACAGGCAGAATACTGCCTGTTGTTTCAACATAAAACGCTGATATTATCGTCCATTGGCTCATTGTATGCCGTTGTCTTCCGAAGAAGACAGTACAGGAGGAGGCTTGGGGTGGATGGATGATTATTCATTTCATAGATCATTAACACTTTATTTTAGTATTATGTTATTTCTTCTTGCTTGAGCTCTATTATTTTTCTCTGCCCTTTTTTCATGGTGATAAATTTTGAATTGGTTATTATTATTATATGTATCGAGGTTGGTTGAGACAAGGTGACCCAGGGAGGGGAGGTTTTCGTGGGACCCACGGGACTCGGGGAGCCGGGGGGGACTTAGGAGACCAGGTGGATTTTGGGGGATCCACTTGGATCTTTCTGGGGCCCTTTGGGACAACCTTGAAACCCGTTAGGACCTTTTTGAGAAACTGTGGGACCGTTTAGAGGCCCCTCTGAATCCTGAAACCTATGCACTCCCCCCTCCCAACTCTGTAAAACCCGTACACAGAAAGATGTTTATGTGAGATGCTTAAGTGGAACAATTAACCATTACAGTCCGCGGATTGCTGGCGCAGAGGGCGAGGGTCGCGTCGAGGCTGGTCGAGGTGTGTCGAGATCAGTCGTAACATGTTGAGGCGAGTCGAGTTGGTCGCGACGAGCCAAAACTGGCCGAAATGATTCGAGATAAGCCGAGATGAGCTGAGGCGAGGGGTCTCGGGGGACTCGGGGAGCTTGGGAAGACCCGGGGGATTCATCGGGCTCTTTTGCGACTCAGGAGACCAATGCCCCCCCCCCCGCCCCATCCCCTTGAACAATCAGTGCAAAATCAATAATCTGAGCAGTTTTTCTGCCCGTGATGAACCTGCTCTTACTTTCTTTTTCACGATCCACTATATTATAACGCTATAGTATTTGTGCGGGAGTTCGTGTTGGTGATTTTGTGATTGGTATTTTTTCTTCAGTCTGTGCTCGCGCGTGCACGGACCATATGCAGTTCCTGGGGTTGACCTGGGCTGCGCAGCTATAAAACCTTGTGACGCGTTGCGGTTGGAGTCGATCTAATCCGTGAAGCCATAGACCTTATACCAATTTCGACGATGCTGTCTGTGAGCACTGTCCCGCGTGCATGTTATTCTTGGAGTTCTGAGTGGTTGGAGGAGGGGATTCGATTCGTTTTGTCTGAGTCTTTATCTTGCATGAAAAAATAAATTGTATTAAAAATCAAATAGACCGCGTAGCTGTAAACATTGTGTTGCGTTGCTGTCGAAGCTGACTATATCTGTGTTGCCGTAAACCTTGTGCCAATTTCGACGATACTATCTGTGCGCACTGGCGTGTGGACGTATTATTCAAGAGGTTCTGAGGGGTTTACGGCGAGGATTTGTTTCGTTTCATCTGAGTCTTTATCTTACATGAGTAAATATATTGTACCAATACAACTGGATCGCGTAGCTGTAAATATAGTGTTGTGTTGCTGTCGGAGCTGACTTTGTCTGAGTAGCCGTGAACCTTGTACCAATTTCGACGATACTATCAGTGCGCACTGGCGTATGGACATATAACTCATGAGATTCTGAGGGGTTGGAGGCGAGGATTTGTTTCGTTTCATTTGAGTCTTTATCTTACCTAAATAAATGAATTGTATTTATACAACTAACCGCGTAGCTGTAAATATTGTGTTGCGTTGCTGTCGGAGCTGAATTAGCCCGTGTAGCTACTGACCTTGTACTAATTTCGATGATGCTACCTGTACGCACTAGGGTGCGTACATATCACTCTTTAAGTTCTAAAGAATTGGAAGCGGAGGTCCGTTTCAAGTAAGCGTTTTTTCTTTTGCGCACCAGCGTGCGTCTGACATTGCTAAAATTTTCAATTTTTTTCTAACGTTGAAAGCGTTTTGTTTTTTCCTCGCACACTTTGGCGTGCGAGGCGAACTTTGATTCATCTACCAAAAACCAGCTGGGTGGAATATTCAACATAAATGGCGTGGCATGGTTGGATGATATCCAAGATGACATCTCAGAACATGACCTCGTTCACCACCTCCTCTTGTACGACAAATTTAGGAGGCCAGCTGCCGCATGCATCTCCCAATATTCCCCTTCAGTATTCATTCCATAACCGTGGTTGTGCCCAAAGGTGCAAGATTCGGCAGATAGGCGTGAAAGGCTTTACGTGGTTTTTCGTAGAGCACGGTCCCGTAGGAGCAAAACAAGATGGAAAAAGGCATCCGTCGAAGGCCAAAAATCGTGACTTGGACAATAGACTTCAGTAACCCAGTTAGTCAAAACTATCCATCAGAACGCGTCCCTCAAGCAAGTGTGGGAGAAAAAATCAGACGTATCGAGGGACGCCTCGAACGACCTACCAACATTCTCTCAGAGGCAGGTAATTTCTACTCTTCCTATGCGGGAATAACTGACAAACTCGCATAGACTTCCTGCCAGATATCACAATCCACGAATTACTCAGCTGCCTCACAGGAGGAAAAGACACTGAGAAAAAGCGAATATATCGACTTTACTACCACAAACGAAGACATCTACAATAAACCATTGTCCATCAAAGAACTACAGTATGATATAGACTAAACTCGTGAAATTTCACCCAGGCCAGAAACAGCTCCTTGAAGGTGCTCTTGAGTACCACCTGAAAGTGTTTGACCAGTTGTATTTAAATTATTTTCTTCCTGACCAGGAACTGTTGGTAGCGAATGGGTGGAGTTGGCAGTTGAGCCAGTTGCTATTTGCTGATGATACGGCCCTGGTTGCGGATTCGGAGGAGAAGCTATGCAGGCTAGTGTCTGAGTTTTGTAGAGTGTGTGAGAGGAGGAAGCTTCTAGTGAACGTCGGTAAGAGTAAAGTAATGAGATGCTCGAGGACTGTCGATGCGAGCAAAATTAGTGTCACCCCAAATGGAGAGCTCATGGAGGAAGTTCAGTGTTGTAAGTATCTGGGCTCCCATGTGGAGATAACTGAACAAGTGGAAACTGGAGTGAAGGCGCGAGTGAAGGAGGGGTGTAAAGTGTTGGGTGCACTGAAGAGTGTAATGAGCTGTAGGACGTTGGGGATGGAAGCAAAGAGAGGGCTGTATGAGGGTGTTGTTGTCCCAACTGTGCACTACGGAGTTGAGGCTTGGGAGTGAGAGCAGAGAAGAGAAGAAGGTTGAATGTTTTCGAGATGAAATGTTTGAGGAGCATGGCTGGAGTAACGCTGAGAGACCGGATCACCAACGACGTGGTTCGAAACAGAACAGGGATGGTAAAGAAAGTGGAGGACAGAGTGGATTCGCGTGTTCTGAGATGGTTCGGGCACATGGAGAGGATGGATGAAGGGAGATTGGTGAAAAGGGTGATGAATGCGGAGGAGAGACATAAATGTGGAGGTGGCGAAAGAGCGTGCAATGAACAGGCGTGATTGGATAATGGTTGTGAATGGTTGATTTTGACGCTGCTCTGATGTGTTTTCCCGCCCTTGGCATCCCACTGTCGGGATGTTCGTGGGTGGGGGGCGGTCATTATGACGCGGCGGGGGTAAACCAGTGAAAACTGTCGGGCCCTGCTGCTGACGACTGATCCTCGGACTGCACTCGTGACCCAGAGTGTATGTCGAGGGGGTACTGGCCGGACCCTTTAGCAGAAAAAGGCTAAGTTATGTGGGTGTGAGCGTATGAGGGTGTGAGGTGCGCCTTGCCGTCGGCCACCCCCCTTTCTGGCGGATGCGGCCTAGTGTCTGTATCTGTATCTGACCAGAACAATGTGGTAGTGAACTTCATAACTATCGCCCTATTACCCTCACCAGCGGCCTCTGTTTGACGTTTTGAAGAATGATAAACTCACGCCTTGTCGTGACGACTACCTCGAAATGCATGCTGGCCTCAACAACATCCAGTGCGACGCCCGCAAACACCACTGCACGACAGACCGTCTCATACGACAAGAATCAGATATCCAATATATTCGTCCGAGGGGCACATCTGGTTTCCATTTTCTTCGTCGTCGAATAAGTGGACGACACTATCTGGAAATACACCGTCATGAAGAATCTTATCGCACGAGTTTAAGGAACCTCCTACCGCGTTTTACTCACAAATATTTACAGAATCGTACCTTTAGGGTCAAGGTCGGTGGAAATCTGTCGCCATCCTACCCGCAGGGATTGAACGCCCTCCTTGGTAATTTTGTGTCGCTTTTTTTTATTATTAAAATCTATCGCTGGCAGACATCCTTCTCCGTGATGGGAGACTGTTCAATTCCCAATAAGTGGACGACTCACAAATAAGCTACAGGCACCTTAGCCTTATACCAATTAAACACGAACTAGAGCGTAATCATCAACCCAGCCCTCCACTACATCACCATCATTTCCGATAAACGCCACTTTGTGACTGAAAAAAGAAATTGGTCGCTATTCTCCATTCGCGTGAACAACTTACTGACCTCACTGAACATCAATCACAAGGCTATCAACCCTTTATTCTCCTACCGAATTCTTCAAATCAACACACCAGCATAGATGATCAACGAACCGCTGGTCAACCTAGATTTGCAAATATACCCGAAAGCATCCTCTCCAACCAAAACGTACCACCGCTGATTCTCGAGACATCTTAAGGAGTAATATCCAGTTATCGCTGACTGTTCCAAAGCCGTAAACGGAGTGGGAGCTGAAGGTGTGTGCGGGAAAACCTCACGTTTGGCTACTCTTCAACAAGAAGCCGTTGTTTTTTCATGCAGAACTGTACGCACTCGAATTAGTCATCTCAAATTTGGCAAATTCATGCTATTCTCAGACTGTCTGAGTGCCCTCACCCAGCTGAAAACTTTGCTATACGTTAAATGCAACATGATCTCTTCATAATGTTCGCTACAAGCCGAGTGGTCAAATTATGATGGATACGTCATGCTTCTACCCATCACTAACATTTTATCAAAGTCCATTTACCATCCCGATGGGACGATTTTTGCCAACAAAGCCGGCAAACAATGCTTTCAGTTAAATCCTCGGTTGTAGAATGGGGAATGAAGCACTCCAGCGGAAGGGACCAAATATTCGTCAACCGCTTGTGTACGGGACACATGAATAATCCATAACCACCTAATGGACGTATGCATGAGACCGAACGTGCCACCTTGTTCCTGTTGCCATCAAGTGACAATCAGCGTAAGACGCTTACTGATGGAGTGCAACAAACTCGCGGCAGCACGACGAGTCTTCCTAAATCTACTTACTATCTACAAAGCTTATTCACTGACCTCGCCTACCGGAAAAAGCTGATCGCTTTCGGCAAAACATGCCGGCCAATACGTGGCAGCGTAAAACCGAAGTACTGAAACAGACGGGGTGGTTCCTCCACCTCGCATTGTGCTGCGACATAGTAAGAGAGCATTGAAACTGTAAAATGTTTGTACAGATGCGATTGAACTATTTTCTTTGAAGTATTGTTCCTGTTTGCACTAGCGTGCATATGTATCAAATTGGAAATGTAATATTTTAAATTTTGATGAAGTTATTGTTTTGTAAGGAGAGTGTACAGAAGCGATCGCTTGTTTGTATAGCTACGTTTGAAAAAAAAATCGTTGAAGTATTGTTCCTGTATGCACCAGCATGCAAATACCACTGCTGAAACACCTAAACAATTTAAATTTGATAAAGTCACTGTTTTCACACACCAACCAAGGAGTGCGAACCTATCATAATCGTTTGTCTTATTGCGATGACTTGCGTCCTACCTCCGGTGAAGATAAGCCCCTAATTTGATGTCATCATCAATCGCATGTGCATTAGGTATGCATGGTTAACCCCCAGCCATCTCCCTCTACCCCGTCTCCCTCTACCATACTCACCCGAAAGGCACAAAGGGTAGCATGTCTAGTAGCAGGACACCTGGGGTTGCGCTCACCCCTAAGAGAGCTGCTGCATCCACCGCGCCATCTCTTTCAGCTTTGCGCAGAGGCAGTATTGTAACCAATGAGGGACCCGTGAGTACGAAATCACCATCGCTTACTGTTCTTCGCGTCTAAGCTCCAAAGTTTATAAGATTCCAGGGAATAGAAACTTATTTTTGCTGTATCAAATAAGAGCCAGTCACCGTTCCAAGCCGAATATCGCTCCGAGACCGAATATCGTCTCGTAAAGGTGAAAGTTTTCAACTACATTAGAGAGATCGACTATCATCTCTTTAGAGCGAGATTAATAAGGCACCTCAGAGGGATACCCCCTGGGGGTATCCTAAGTTCACCCGCCTTCCCGTGGTGTCCTCGTTATCCAGCAATATTCATTTGTCCCTTTGTGTGAATACGTTTTGAGTTAGAATATCCCTCAAACGTCCCCTATTTCAGTTAGTAGCTACAATCCCCCTCCTTAATGCACAAAGAGGTGAGCCCCCCACTGACACCGAGGCTTGTGAATTTAGAATCGAAACCAATTGAAATTGAAGAAAGCAACAAGAAAATCTGTAAACAAAAAGGTTGAAAAAAAATCGTTACAAAAAAAATCTTGATTTAAGGTTAGTTTTAAGTGCAGTTAAGTTAGTGTATATATTCGTATAAACAGATACAGATACAGAGACACTACGCCGCATCCCCCAGACAGGGGGGTGGATGACGGCAAGGCGCACCTCACACCCTCGTACACTCACACTCACACAACTTAGCCCTTTTGAGCTAAAGGGTCCTGCCGGTAGCCCCTCAACTTACACTCTGGGTCCCAAATGCACCGAGGAACCGTCGTCAGCAGCAGGGCCCGACAGTTTTCACTGGTTTACTCCCGCCGCGTCATAATGGCCGGGCCCCCCCACCCACGACCATCCCGACAGCGGGATGCCAAGGGCGGGAAAGCACATCAGAGCAGCGTCAAAATCAACCATTCACAACCATTCTCCCCTCACGCCTGTTCATTGCACGCTCTCTCGCCACCTCCACATTCATGTCTCTCCTTCCCAACGCCTGCTTCAGACCATCCATCCACCCAAACTTCGGTCTACCTCTAGGCCTGCGACCATTCGCCTCCGCATTCATCACCCTTTTCACCAATCTCCCTTCATCCATCCTCTCCATGTGCCCGAACCACCTCAGTACACGCGTTTGCGGAACACGGCAGCTTCCCTTTTCCAGGCTACTCGGTTCCTGGGGGAACGTGCGCGGCGGAAGGCCTCGCACATCCTGTCACGCCAATCCTTTGGAACTCGTATCGGAGGTACAAGAAGCAAAGGATTGGCGTGACAGGATGTGCGAGGCCTTCCGCCGTTCACGTTCCCCCAGGAACAGAGTAGCCTGGAAAAGGGAAGTTGCCGTGTTCCGCAAACTTAGCGTGGAGAACAAGAAAGCTGGACCCAATTAGTTAATACGATCAATTGAAACTTCCCTCTTTCCCAAGTGTGGGAAAAATCAGACGTATCCAAGGTCGCCCCGAGCGACCTATCCACATACTGTCGGACGGAGACACTGTATATTCTTCGTAGGCGGACATCGTGGACAAACTAGCTCAGACTTTCAGCCAAATATCACCATCAACAAATTATACAACTTCTTTCCAACAGGAAAAGATCCTAACAGTAAGTGAGCATATCGACTTCACTTCCACAAATAAATAATTCTACAACAAACATTTCTCCATCCATGAACAACACAATGCAATTGACCACACTCGTGAAACCTCACCCGGGCCGGACCCAGTGCACATCAACATGATCCAACACTTCCCTGACAATGTTCTCCTGCACCTACTATATGTGTTCAATACGTTGTATTCAAATTCATTCTTTCCCAACCAATGGCGGTAATCCGTAATTATCCCGATACCCAAACCCGGAAAATGTCACAGCGACCCACATAACTATCGTCCCATTGCCCTAACTAGCGTCCTATGTAAGACTATGAAAAGTAAGATAAACTCACGCCTAGTCGATTACTTAGAAATGCATGCAGGCCTTAACAACATCCTGTGCGGTGGCCGTAAGCGCCACTCCACAACAGACCACCTCGTACGATTAGAATCAGACATTAGACAGGCCTTCGTCCGAAGAGAACATGTGGTTTCCATATTTTTCGACGTTGAAAAAGCATACGACACTACGTGGAAATACGGGATCATGAGAGATCTTCACCGTAAAGGTTTGAGAGGTCAGCTACCACTTTTCATCCACCAATTTCTCCAAAATCGTACCGTCAGGGTCAAGGTTGGCGACACTCAGTCTCCGTCATATCCGCAAGAAATGGGCGTCCCCCAGGAAGCGTCCTCAGTGTCACTCTTTTTATCCTCAAAATCGATCAGTTAGCCGACATTCTTCCCAGAGACGGAAGACTGCTCTCATCGCTATACGTGGACGACCTTCAAATAAGCAACAGACACCCCAGCCTCATAACAATTCAACATGAACTCCAGAAGTGCCCAAACCTAGTCGGGAACTGGGCTTCCCTAAACGGATTCCGATTCTCGCCCTCTAAAACTAAAAGCATGCACTTTACCCTTGTGCTCGGTTTACACCTGAAACCAGCCCTAACGCTGCACAACACACCTCTAGTATACGAAGAAACGATCAAATTTCTGGGTTTTGTGTGAGATCCTAAACTCAAGTGGTGACCCCACATTGCAGTCCTGGCGACTCGATGCAAAAGGTCGACGGGACTTATCCAATCGGTAACATCCCTGAAGTTTGGTGCCGACATGGACACCGGAATGACTTTGTTCAGAGCAATAATACGATCGCGCACGGACTACGGAGCCGCTGTCTACGGATCTGCAGCCGAAACTACTCTCGACCCTCTCTCGACCATCGCAAACAACGCTTCGCGTATCACAACCGGCGCGTTCCGCTCCACTCCAATCGAATCACTTAACGTGCTCGCTAACGAACTCCCACTTCCGCTCCGGCGAGACAAACTTTTACAACAATACTATTTTAAGACTAGAGGTCTTATCAACAACCCAGCAATAGGCCACATCACTAACATATCTGATGAGCGCCTTTTTGCATCTAAAAAGAATATGCCCACCGTTTTCCCAACGTGTGGACAACCTGCTGACCTCGCTCAACATCAATCGAAAAGCTATTAAGCCTCCATTTTCCTACCGAATCCTTCAAATTAACACACCAACATGGATGATCAACCCACCACCGGTCAACCTAGACCTACAAATCTACCCTAAAGCAACTACTCCAACCAACGCGTACCAGCAGGAATTCCTAAGACTACTCGAGGAAGAATATTTAGAGCACCGCCACATATACACTGACGGCTCCAAAACCGCGGGCGGAGTGGGAGCCGCCGCTGTATGCGGGGACACCCCACTCTCGGCCATACTCCCACAAGAGGCCTCCGTGTTCTCTGCGAAGCTTCGCGCACTCGAACTAGCCGTCTCTATCGCAAAAACACATCGCTTCCCCAAATACGTCGTATTCTCAGACAGTCTGAGTGTCTTTACCCAGCTTAAAACACTGCACTATGAACATCCTGTTTTACGTAAGATGCAGCACGATCTCTTTGTGATGACCGAGACGGGCCAGGCAGTGGAATTCTGCTGGATCCCCGGGCACGCGGGAATAACAGGAAACGAACTTGCGGACTCGTTGGCTAAATTGGCATCTACTCCCCAAGAACAAGTTTTTGCAATACATTACCGGGACTGGTTCCCTATCATCAACTCCCATATAACATCCCGATGGGATGAAATGTGGCAGCAGAGTGGACAAAAAATGCTTTCAATCAAACCCTCAGTCGGAGAATGGGAAACAAAGTTCACCAACAGAAAATACCTAATGTTCATCAACCTCTTGTGCACGGGACAAGCGTGGATAACTCACAACCACCTGATGGATGTCGACATAGGACCAAACGCACCACCTTGCCCTTGTTGCCACCAAGTGGCTATCAGCGTGAAACACTTACTGATGGATTGCAACGCACTCGCGGCAGCCCGACGAGCGTTCCTAGATCCCCCGTGCAACCTACAAAGCCTACTCACGCACCCAACCTACCGTAAAAAGCTTATCGCTTTCGGTAAACATACCGGACTTTACGAAGTTGTCTAAACCTAAAACACCTGTGCGAATGAGGTGGGCTCTCCACCCCATTACGCAC
>SDVV010001370.1:0-25952 GCA_016164225.1 Gammarus roeselii
TTGTAGTCGTCAGCAAATGCCTTAAAAGAACATAGCACTCCATTTGTAATGTGATTAATATAGATCAGAAATAGCACAGGGCCCAGCACAGAACCCTGTGGCACACCACTAACCACCTCTCTTGACTCACTACAACACCCACCAACAGCAACCCTCAGAGAGCAACCAGCCAAAAACGAACGAATCCAGCCAAGCAAAACTGGCCCAACTCCCACCTCCCTCAGCTTGTGAATCAGCACATCATGAGAAACCACATCAAATGCCTTTGAAAAATCGAGCAGCACAACATCCACAACAGAGCCATCATCCACCCAGTCTGAAACATCTGAATAAGCCAAGAGAAGCTGATCCCCAGTAGACCGAAATTTCCGGAAGGTGTCAAACAGGACTTAACACTTAGTCCTAGACTTGGCACCATGTGTTATAAACATCGGGTCATTATAAAATTAGCTACGCATTTTGAAATCAGCTGTGGTGTCATTATTTTAGATCATTTACTTATAGATGTCATTGCATGTGTCAAGAATTACATTTAATTACTTTTCAATGAAGAAATGATAACAAAATAGATGCAAGGAATCGCCCTCTATTGGTTTTTCATCTGGGAAAATTCCCCGCAGTTGTATATTTGTATGTATTATCGCCAAAAGTATACATTTCTTTACATACTAATTTTTATGCAACAAACTACAACATATTCCAAGTATCACCACCAAATTTGGCACATCAAAGTATGTGGAATGTTTGATTTTTCCTAACTCCTTGAACGCTTGTGCGAGGACAGGACCTGAGAGATGTGGAGGAAGAATGGGAGATGTTAAGGGATGCATTGCTGAGATGTGCAAAGAAGGTGTGTGGTGCGCGTTGTGTGCGCGGATGCAGAAGAAAAGGTTGTAAGTGGTGAACGAGGAGATCAAACTGGCGATGGCATGGAAAAGAGGAGCGTTTGAGGAGTGGTTGCAGGTGAAGTCTGTGGTGGCTTATGGAAGCTACAAAGAGAGGAGAAACGAGGTGAAGCGGGTGGTGAGGAGGGCCAAAAGGGACGCTGATGCGAGGTGGGGCAGACAGTTGTGCCAGAATTTTGAGGAGAACAAAAAGATCTTATGAAAAGAGGTGAAGAGGGTGAGAAAGGGAGAGACTGGAAAGGAGAAAGTGGTGAAAGATGAAAAGGGCCAGTTGTTGTTGGAAAATGGTGATCAAGGGAAGAGGTGGGCCAAGTATTTTGATGCGTTGTTGAATGTCGAGGATGACAGAGAGGCTGACATTGTTGCTGTGGGTGGTGGTGCTTGGATGGCAGTTTTGGGAGAAAGACTTGTTGCGGACATTACCAGGGAAGAGGTGCAGGAGGTTGTGGAGGTGATGGAAGCAGGGAAAGCCCCTGGTTTGGATGGTGTTGTGACAGAGTGCCTGAAGAAGGGTGGAGTAACGATTGTCAAATGGTTGGCAAGAATACTGAACTTGTGTTTTGTGGCAGGCCTGGTACCGATTGAGTGGTGCAGTGCCTGCATTGTTCCACTATATAAGGGCAGAAGAGATGAAAATGAATGCTGTAATTCAAGAGGTATCAGTCTGTTATGTGTGGTTGGGAAGTTGTAAGGGAGAGTGCTGATCAAAAGGATTAGAGACTGTAGAAACTGCATAATTGGAGAGAAACAGTGGTGCTTTAGGAGTGGTAAAGGGTGTGCTGATCAGTTTTTTGCAATGAGACAGGTCTGTGAGAAGTCCCTTGCAAAAGGAAAAGATTTGTTCTGGGCCTTCATGGATCTGGAGAAGGCATACAACAAGATTGACAGGGAAGCGCTGTGGAGGGTGTTGCGTTTGTATGGAGTGGGCGGACATCTGTTGAAAGTGGTGCAGAGTTTCTATGTTAGCAGCCAAGCATGTGTCAGAGTGGGAAGCAAGGTGAGTGATTGGTACACAGTGAAAGTGGGACTGAGACAAGGCTGGGTGATGCCTCCCTGGCTGTTCAACCTCTTTATGGATGGAGTGTTCAGGGAGGTGGTCGCGAGTGTGCTGGGTTGTGGCTTGGAACTGTTGGAAGCAAATGAGCGGAGTTGGCAGTTGAGCCAGCTGCTATTTACTGATGAGACGGCCCTGGTTGCGGATTCAGAGGAGAAGCTATGTAGGCTAGTATCTTGAGTTTGGTTGAGTGTGTGAGAGGAGGAAGCTTCGTGTAAACGTGGGTAAGAGTAAAGTAATGAAATGCTCAAGGACTGTCGATGTGAGCAAAATTATTGTCCCACTTAATGGAGAGTTAATGGAAGAAGTTCAGTGTTTTAAGTATTTGGTCTCCAATGTGGAGATAGCTTAACTAGTGGAAACTGAAGCAAAGGCGTGAGTGAAGGAGGGGTGTGAAATGTTGGGTGCACTAAAGAATGTAATGAGGTGTAGGACGTTGGGTATGGAAGCAAAGAGAGAGCTGTATGAGGGTGTTGTTGTCCCAACCCTGCTCTACAGAGCTGAGACTTGGGGGGGTGGGGTTGAGAGCAGAGAAGAGAAAATTGAATGTCTTTGAGATGAAATGTTGAGTAGCAAAGCTGTAGTAACGCTAAGAGACCGGATCACCAACAATGTGGTTTGAATCAGAGCAGAGATGGTGAAGAAGTTGGAGGACAGAGTGGATTTGCGTGTTTTGAGATGGTTCAGGCACATGGAGAGGATGGATAAAGGGAGATTGGTGAAAAAGGTGATGAATGCAGAGGTGCGTGGTTGCAGGCCTGGAGGTAGACCAAAGTTTGGGTGGATGGATGGTGTGAAGCAGGCGTTAGGAAGGAAAGACCTGAATGTGGAAGTAGCGAGAGAGCGTTCAATGAGCAAGCATGAATGGAGAATGGTTGTGAATGGTTGATTTTGACGCTCTGATGTGCTTTTTCCCACTGGGCATCATATTGTCGAGATGTTTGTGGGTGGGTGGGGCCCAACTGTTATGACGCGGCGGGGGTAAACCAGTGAAAACTATTGGGCCCTGCTGCTGACAACCGATCCTTGGACTGCACTAGTGACCCAGAGTGTATGTTGCGGGGTTCCCTGCCGGACCCTTTAGCACAAAAGGGCTAAGTTGTGAGCGTGTGAGTGCGCCTTGCCGTCGGCCATCCCCCTCTCTGCGGGATGCGGCCTAGTGTCTGTATCTGTAGAATTATCAGGGACCTGGAAAATATGCCTTCACTTAGGCAATTTTCATAAAGGCTCTGCTCGAATCAAATTTTTACAAGTAACTGATTTATACTAACCAAGACCTACTATTTCAAGTCTGTAGTCAAATGGTGACATTTCCGACGTTTTGGTTCCCAAAAGGAGGGTGCGGAAGTCACCCCGTAGTGCTGACCATGTGTAATCATTCCGTTTGATGCTATACAAAACTTTTGGAGTGTGCAGAGGTGGTGGACCAAGGAAATTAATGGGCTTGGTGGATTGGACTAAGTTTAGCGTCTCAGAGCTTTGCAGTTATTTTCTGTCGAGAAGAAGTTGTTGGGTTTGAATCTGGTGAGTGTTGGAAAAATTTCCACTGTTCTGTAGATTTGAGTTTGTCTCTTCTGTTTGAGCAAGGTCCCGATATTGGCATACATGGTCATTCTTTCAAGCTGGTAGTTCCTTGCTGTCAGACCGACTATAAATGCAGATTCTTTTATTCTTGCCCCTGATATGGTGCAGTGCGATTCCCTTCATGGCTTCAAGAGGGCCTTGGCTGAGGAGTGGAGGGGGGTTGTTGTATGCGTTTTGTTAGACATAATAGATTTGCTTTTGTTATTTTGTTGGTGTTATTGACAGGTGTGTGCAATTGTTGACTGTCTTCAGTGTTTTCTGTTTGACCTGTTAAGCGCAATCTGACCAGTGCCCTGCTGCAGTTTTGATGCTTTGTTGTTCTTTAGTTTGCTGGCATGCTGAAGTTCACTACCTTCCATTCCAGCAGCCCTGTTGGCGGGGCTGCGGAGGGCTGCAAAAGTGAGATACAAAGGTAAGTTCAGTTTCTAAATACCCAGCCCCTTTTCAGTCACTAGCCAGAAGTTTGTCAGATGTTGATTTTTCCAGAATGTGGGTTAAGCATATATATCTATTCTTTCAGCTCTTGATCTCAGTTCCAGTATGGGTCAGATACCCTTCACCCGCATCTGCTAAGAAGCTGTGGTGCAGAGCTCTCCCTCCCAATTTTTTTACTATTTTGGAATTCATAAGGACAGGAACTGTCCATAAGTCTGGAGCAAATCATTGGTTGTTCCAATATCCAATGCAAAGTCTCATACTTTTCTTCTGGATTATGGAACTGTCAGCATGATATTGGTTTACTCAAATGATAAATCAATGGAAAAGATAGTAGGATCCAGCAGCAATATTTTGTCCTCTCAATGGAAAAATTAGTTGTTGACAGCAGCAATATTTTGTCATCCCATCAGTATGAATGGAGTAATAACACTGAGAATCAGTTACTTTTGACCTATGATGATATCAGGAGGTTTTTGATGCTGGATATATTGTGCATTTTATTTTGCTTGTCTTTTCAAAATAGTTTGATGTGGTGAGTCATGTCATGCTGTTTAAGCTGAAATTAATGGATATTTGTAATTCATGGCTGGTCTGGATCTTTGTATTCCTCTCTGTCTGAGAAATTATTATTTGTGTGGGGTGTAGCCAGCACAAGCAGCCCAGTTATGTGACTTGTGGTGTTTCTCTGAGCTCTGTCTTTGGAATTCTGCTATTCATAGTTTTTATTTATCACATCTCCAGTAGTTTTGCATGCAAGTTCATGGCATTTGTAGACATACTTGAGATTGCTACTTGCAATAAGAATACTGAACCTTCCATTCAAGGTGTCTTGGTCTCTCCATAAAGGGTTGGATACAGTTGACTCAGTTGCAAGGTCCTGAAATCTAGGATTGAATTCATACAAGTGTGTTGTGTTGTGCTTTTATTGAGGTTGCATTGATTTTGATCTCTGGTTCCAGTTGACCAGTACTTAGCTACTTTTTTTAAGGTAGAGCATCAACATTTGTGACTACAATACAGATTTTGGTGTCAGTGTGTATACAAGTTTTGGTTTCCATCATCATATTTGTGTGGTAGCTGCAAAGGTTGGTGGGTTAGCTCAATGTTTGTTCAAATTAACTCTGTAGGTACTCTTAGTTTATGCTGCCCGTTTATGTACCTCATATTTGTTCACTTATTGAGTAAGCTACACATCCTACATTTGCAATACCGGATATTGTGAGGACTGCAGGCTGCTTGCATCTATTCAGAGAAGATTGTCCAGAAGCATTGATAAAGTTTCTGATGTGGACTAGAATGGCCGTTTAAGAAGCCCTGATTTGTTTTCTGTTTAGGGCTGGTTTCTTAGGACAGTCCTGATGTATACCAGAATATTTATTGGGGAAAATTGGGGGATATGATAAATGTGTTCTCATTTGCTCTCAGAGTTAGTACTAGGGGTCACATGCTGAAGGTGGTGTTCCCTTCTTGCTCTTCTGATGTCTGCAGTAGCTCCTTAAGTGTGAGATGTGTTGGTGTGTGGAATGTCTTTCCTGCTTGGATAGTGCAGTTGACAGATATCACTCACTTAAAGCAAGCTCTTGCTCATCTGATGTGCGCTGCATTCTAGAATTTGATAGCTCAGCATTCTAGAGTTTAATAGCTCAATGATGTTAAATACTTATGAATGTATCTGTTTATGTATACTTTTTTGGGAATGTTGTGACCAGCATAATTTCTGTATAGTTAGTTGCTTGAAGCTCAAATTTCCAGATTGTTGTGCCTCATCAGTTTGCCAGGCTCCCATGGTTCTGGTGTGCTGTGGATGATGTTGATACAAACATAGTAATGTTTGCTTGAATTTTCTTTAACCAACAGACTTGCTCTATGGTCAGTTAATTGAAGCACAAATTTCCAGATATTTTCACCCCATTATTTTGCACTGCTTTCACAATTCTTGTGTGCTGGTACATTTGTGTTACCTGTCCTACTCTGCACTATGTCTTTGCTGGTGAGTTGGGCAGTTATGGGGCCACCAAAGTGAGAAAACAAAGGCAATAGAACATATTGAAGAAAAAAAAATGTATGCCTATCAGCCATGAAGATTACTGATTCATACTAACATTAACCTGCTTGTTCCAGTGTAAGTAAAAAGTTGACATTCCCAACATATAAATCCTACAGTCACCCTAGATAATCAAGTGAAATGTTTCACCCATGGTCAACACTTGCTAGTAGCTATTCAATATTGAAAATTGTATGTTTGTACAAACAAGGAGCTGTTTCCCCATAAGCAGGTGAGTGGCTAAATTAGGCTGATGTAGAGAGGGGAAGCACCTGATCTCCCCACACACTGTACTGCCGTGTCTTTACTGGGGCTCAATTTGATGACATGCTGCACCAGAGGCTCTCACTGCAGTTGGGAATGCTTGGGTTTATTACATAACTAGCTAAATAGCTTTGCAATCAACACTTGCTACTTCTTATCTACTATATTCATACCTTCTTGATTGGTCCATTACTGGCAGGCAGGAATTGCTGTAGCTGGATTACTAGGAAACAGTGTTTCTTTAATTTGACTCTGTTTCTTTCAGATGTTCAAGGCCTTGGGTCCAGCAGTGTTGGGGGTCTGGAACTCCAGCAACAGAGACAACGCATCCAACATCTTGCCAAAGAGACAAATGCTCTACTCAAGAAAAATGTTTACAATAACTATATGCAGTTCATTGAGACTGCTAAAGAAATATCATGTGAGTGGGTAATTGGAGAACTCGCCTTGTAAGCCTCATGACTGCATAACACACCAGCAGGGTGCAGTGCTGAGTGGGATGGATGCACTAGCCATGCATGCCAAAAACAAGGGAAAACATCAAAATAATGATACAATTTGGTTATTCAGAACATTTGGGAAAACAAATCATCAAGCATCATCAAACATATGATAGCAAAATAAATCATCATACATTTATTTGACAAGGGCTTGCTTTAGGTGAGGGAAATCTCAACTGTACATGGGATCTAACCAAGACCTGTCAGAGCTCAGGTGGAGATGGACCCACCTAATCTAATATAACCAATACATCTTGCACTAAATAACCAACTGCAGACATCAGAAGGACAAGGAGGAAACCATTTTATGCAAATGACCTCTAGTACCATGTTTGGGAACAAATGTGAGTATTTGGAGCTGATCTTCCAATTTACCTACTAATGCATACTCTGAGTCATTAGTTGAGTCAGAATTTGTTTTCTACATAAAAGCTGCTTCCTAGGACAGACCTAGTAATACATTGAACAAATTTGCATTGTGAATTGAATGACCCACTAAGTATAAATTATTATTATCTCTTCCATGGTTGATATTATAGGTCATTTGCAGAAGTTGAGTTGCCTCCTTGCTCTTGTGATGTTTAGAGTAGAGACATGGGTTATTGAGAAGTTTTGTTGTGTGGAATGGCTTGCCTGCTGGGAGAGTATTGTTGACGAATATCCCTTACTAAAGGCAATCCCTGACTGATCTAATGAATGATGTAATTTTTTAGAATTTCAAGCAAAGTAATATTTGTGTACTTCTTCTATTCTAAAATGTTAGGACTAACTAGATAGTTATATAGACAGTTGCCTGGAAGTACACATTTTCAGATTGTTTAGTACATTATTTTGCCTTGCTTCCATGATTCTGGCATGCTGTGATTTTGCACTCAGGCTTTGTTGGTACATTGGACAGTGGTGAGGCCATGAATGCAAGTTAGTAATGCTACAAATCACAATATTTAGCTAAGTTCCTGCATCCTACTGTCCATTTTTTACTGCACTCGTCCCACCAGCAACCAAAACACAGCTGCAATCTTGTTGCTCTATCTTGGTTGCCCTTGCTCTGATGATGAAACAATGGATGGCTTTGTTTTGTGTTTGTTTGTAACTTTGTTCAAGTCATTCAAACTAACAAATCTATAGCTACTAAATGACAAGAACACCACAGCTAATCAAATGAAAATCATGAACTAATTTGCAATGTGCTTTCCAGATCAATCTAAGAACTATGAATGCCCTATTAGTTTTGACCCCCCTAAAGCTACTGGTTCAGGGGTTGCACAGGTTCACGATCCAACCAGTGGGGTAAACACCTTATTTTCCTTTTGGACCCTTTTACTCTTCACTATCTCTCCTTCTCTAACCTTTCCTGGTTATGCTTTCACTTTGTTTACTCCTTTTCTTGTTTGTTTTGTTGAAACTCCATTAACTTATTATCTCTTATTTTTTTAACAACTTTCCCCCATAGTTTTTTTTAGTTCATTTTTTACTTTACTTTATAATTTTGTTTTTACTCAACTTTACCTTTTTTATCTTATTTTTTCCTACAACCTTTGCTGTGTTTTTTTTCTAGCTTGAGCATTTCTCTTGCTTTATATATTTCTTTTATTAATCACTTTCCGTTTGTTATCCTCTTCTCTCTCATTTATTTTTATTTATTTTCATGCATGTTTTCTTGAATATATACTCACCAACTATCAAGGTGGCCATAGTAACAAAGTTGACAACGAATAATGCTGTAAATGATATCAGTGCATCAGGCCTCTGCTATGTGGTAGACCCGGGGGTTGGACAACCTTCAGCAAACCCGTTGCAGGGGTAGAGCTGATGGAAGGTCTTGCTTAACTGTCGGAATACTGTGTTGCAGGGGAAACGAACCTCACATGGCTCACAAGTGGCGCTCATTGAAAGAGCCAGAAAACACTTGCTATATGCGCTCCAAGGGGGGCGTGGGCATGTTGAGGGAGCTCCTCGGAACGCTCATGGATTCTTGAATAGAAATTCAGCTAATGTGGACGACCCAGACTTCTCTTTTGGACAACTCTTCTGAACAACGGCTATCGCAGCAGCAGCAGCAGCAGCAGCAACAGCAACAACAGCAACAACAACAACAACAACAACAACCGTTATCGCAAGATGACAACGTATCAGCGTCACCATCTAGTGGATGCTCTTCAACACTGCTGTCACTTGGCGGTCGCGCCCAAGTAGTGGACGTAAATCCCCTCCATCCTAGGCTGCCTGATGGAGAGAAGAGTAGTCAACAGCAGCCTTCTCCCACTTCTGGTGGTGTCGACTTTGAAAACAAGACACACGACCATGACGCGGGTGCGGTACATGCTGCTCCCGGCCGAAAGCCCGGGAGAAGCCGCTGCAATTGTTTACGACCCCATGAACAGCACGCTGAAAAGCAGAAGACACTTGGAAATCTTTTTCAAAATAAAAACTTCACTAAGTTCTTCACCGTCAAGGCAATCTCTGGAGAGAACCTGACCGATACTAATACTATGCAAGCTAGTTGACAACTCCGCGCTGCACTGGGGGGACCCCCTAAGCACATCAGTGAGCTTAAGAGTGGTATCTCCTGGTGGAGGTGAAAGATGAAGAGCAAAGTAAAAACGTTCAGAACCTAAATCAAATAAATAATATACCTGTAAAAGTTGATGAGTATCCTACTCCCAACACGATACAAGGAACCATCTATTATAAGAACAAACCAAACGACTCCGACGATGATATTCTTTCTGAACTCGCGGATCAGCAAATCGCCAAGATATACAGAGTGAAACAACGGCGAAGTGGAGTTGAGGAGTACACTGGTGTCTACATCCTCACCTTCAAGCTCTGTTCTCTGTCTCTTAATGTCCACACTGGCTGGACACATTACTCGGTTCGAGAATACATCCCTAATCCCATACGCTGCTACAGCTGTCAAAAGTTAGGTCATGGAAGTGATACCTGCCGATTGAGGAACATAGCAAGTACATGCTGTCCCTGTGGTAAGGACGCACATGGCCACAATTGTGATCGACCTGCTAAATGCACAAACTGTTCATAGGACCATCCTGCGTCATCACGCAAATGCTTCTATTACAGACTCGAAAAGGAGATACGCTGTTCAAGCTTGAGAACGCCTTTCCTACCCCGAAGCCAAGAGACAAGTAACCACCGAAGTTATCCGCCCGCTTGCTAGCTTTGCTGCAGTGACAGCACGAACACCTATGACCAGGGTTTATTCTAACCGTCAACACAATGCCCTTCATCCTCCTCGAAATCGAGGAAGCCTACAACGACAGTCATTCGCAAGGTCCGGAAAATTGGAAGTTCCATCGGAGATGCTTTCCCTCACTCCCACCTCGCCCCGTCCATCACTTGCTGATCAGCGCGCAATGGAAGTCCCAGACCTGAACCTGGACGACGACCTGTCTTTATTGGGGGCAGTTTAACTTGAAGAAACGCTGCCACCTCAACGTGCTCCTCGCCAGCCACACAAGACGAAAACCTGGGATCTGTCACCAACGCTCACACCTGCCTTAGCACGCACGCACGCACGCACGCACGCACACACACACGCGCGCGCAATCAGACCTCAGACTTTATGGATAAATGATCCCTTTCCTACCTACAGTCCACTTTCTAGGACTAATATTCGACCAGAAGGTAACCTGGAAGTACCACGTCCAGCAGCTTAAGACAGACTGCTTACAGCGATTTGTCATTCCTCCGATCGCATCGCACTTCACCTGGAGTGCAGATAGATTAACATCATTACCCCTTTACCGCGCCATCATCTGGTTCAAACTGGACTAAGGGAGCATGGTCTATGGCATTGCGAAACCAAATATTCTCAAAACGCTGGAACCAGTTCACATTGCCGCCCTTTGTGCTTGTACATGAGGTTTCCGCTCCTCCCCTTTTGACATCCTTTGTGAAACTGGTGACCCTAGTCTTGCCCTGCGACATGAGCAAATTTACTTCCAATTTTATTGACATGTTCTTGCTCGTCCCACCTCCCCTACGTGTACCACAATCCAACAGCGCCATCCCAATCTTGCACCTTCCTCGAGCTTCTCAAAACACCTTGAGCTCCTCACTGCTGAGCTTGGACTACCACACATCATGATGGACCCTCTCCCGAGAGATGCTATTAAGATCAAGCGTTTACCAGAAATATGCTTTGCCCTCACTATTTTTTTTGCCCAAAAGGGAGATGTTGCACCCTTAAATCTTAGAGCTATTTATATAGCCCATGCAGAGACTCATCACGCTGGTAGCTTGCATATCTTCACTAATGGATCAAAAGACAATGATGCTGTGGGCTGTGCAGTGGTGCTCCCTGGGCGCTCGTCACCTGAAAACTTGCCATCAGCGTCAGTTTTCACTACGGAGCTCACGGCCATTGCCGATGCTTTCTTGGCGGCCAATACTCTTCCAGATGCCTATATCTCAATCTTTAGTGATTTGCTTGGTACGCTTCAAACCCTGGATATCTTCAACAATTGCCACCCTGTCGTTTCTGCAATCTTGCGCTGGCTTGTGCGATTGTCCTCCAGAAACAAGAATGTTTGTTTGTGCTGGGTTCCGGGCCACTGTGGGGTGGTGGGCAATGAGCGGGAGGACGGAGCAGCGCGAAGAGCTGCAGCGGTGCCCGACCCAGCAGAACAGCGTCACTCCCATTCACAGACTTTTGCCCAGCAATTAAAAGAGCTGTGCGAAATAGATGGAACATGGAATGGTCTGATGTTCCTATGAGAAATAAATTGCGTACTATTGAAGGCACATCCACACCCTGGGTCTTGTCAAGCAACCGATCTCGACGGACTGAGGTAACTCTATGCCGATTGAGAATTGGACATAGCAGACTAACGCACAGGCACCTAATGGAGGCGTCGCCACCTCATTACTGCATGGACTGTCTAGTCCATCTTACAATAGCCCATGTCATGGCAGAGTGCCCCACATATACGGAATGTTGACGCACATACTTTCCCAGGAGCCAGTTCCTACTCCTTCCTAATATACTCCGCCTAATGCTTACTGAGTTCCCCCAGAGGCCATTCAGTGCATAACTTCTTCTCAGTCACCTTCAAGAAACCAGCCTCCTAGCTGAAATCTGATCTGTTGTGAATTGATCATACTTAATCTTACTTACCGATAGACTCCTCCATCCTGGAGGACCACTGTTTTCTTTGCTCAATTTGAATAGGATACATTTGTGACCTGTCCCTATATCCCTATAAACAGAAGTGACCTAAGCATGCCGTGAGTGGAAACCAACCCAGAGACTGACAATTATTTGCCGATGACTTGATGCAGCTGCTGGCTCCTGGTTTGACGTTTGGTGCCAGAAGGACATTGACTCTAGTGCACTAGGAAGCGTTGACGCTCTTATTGAATCTATTAGTTTTGATTGATATGTTTTTAATTTACAGGCCAACAGTAGATGAAAATTGCTGTGTAAGATGTGCACTTGATTGTTCTTTTTTGAGATTGTTGTTGGATTGTGCCTCTATTGTTTTGTGTGTCTCTGTTGTTGTGATCTCTTACATCTCTACTAATGAGAAATTTAATATAGGTACATAATTTTTTAATAAGATCTATCCAGTTTCTATTGGCCTTGTAGCTGGGGCGCTAGAATCTTGCTGCCGTATCCAACGCGTGTCGTAGAAGGCGACTGAAAGGGCGCCCCGTAGCCGGGAGTAGGATCGTGCTACTGTAACCCCTGCGCTCTGTAAAAGGCAACTAAAATGCGTGGGGCAAAGGGGCTGGACATCCCTTTCTCTGTAAAAACCTTTTTCAAAGATGGCTAGACTAGCGGGAAGAGGAGAGGCTCACGCCTATCTAAACCCTATTGCTAAAGTTTGGAGATTGTTGTTGGATTGTGTCTCTATTGTTCTCTGTGTCTCTTGCTGTTGTGATCTCTTACATGTCTTCTAATGAGAAATTGAATAAAGGTGTATAATTTTTTAATAAGATCTATCCAGTCTCTATTGGCCTAGTAGCTGGGCTGCTAGAATCTTGCTACCGCATCCACCACTTGTCTTAGAAGGCGACTTAAAGGGTGCCTGTAGCCGGGAATAGGTTCGTGCTACCGTAACCCCTGCGTGCTGTAAAAGGCAACTAAAAGGGGCGGGAAAAAAGGGGCTAAGAATCCCTCTCTCGGTAAAACCCTTCCTCAAAGACGGCAAAACGACCAGGGAGAGGAGAGGCTCATGCCTCTCCAAACCCTATTGTTAGGAACGCTGAATGTGCGTGGCTGTAGTACGAATGATGTAAAGAGGAGGGAGATTAGTGAGATGTTTGTGAGGGGGAAGTTTGGTGTGTTGGCGCTGAGCGAGACAAAATTGAAAGGTAAATAAGATTGTGAGTTTGGTGTAGAGGAAGGTTGGGCACGAGAATGTGTGGTCTTGATATTGAGTGATCGGTTGGCTAGCAGCATTACCGAGTGGAAGAAGGTGTCCTCAAGATTGACGTGGGTGAAAGTTATGCTAGTCGTAGAAAGATGGGTATTTGTGAGTGCATATGGTCCAGGTAGCAAGAGGAGCGAAGAAGAGAGAAAGCAATTCTGGACTGACCTGAGTGAGTGGATTGAGAGTTTTGGAGGTATGGCGTTCGCGGTAGAAATTACAGTGGAGAAAACTTGATAGGTGTGTGTATGGAGCCGGAGTTGGTGGTCGTGATCAGTTTGTTCAAGAAGCAAGATATCCACAAGTACACTTGGGTAAGGATGGCCCGTGTTGCAGTGGTGGAGAGAGCGCAGATGGATTTTGTGCTGATATCTAAAGAGCGGTGGGGAGGCTGTTGGATGTGCCGGTGTTGATAGGGGAAGGTGGAGGAGTGTCTGACCATCTGCTGGTGGAAGGTTGTGAAAGTGAGTGAACTGAACATGAGAAGCAGAGCTGAGGAGTTCCAACAGGCAATGAGAGAAGAATATGACAACGTGAGAGGACGACCTGAGAGATGTGGAAGAAGAATGGGAGACGTTAAGAGATGCGTTGCTGAGATGTGTGAAGAATGTGTGTGGTGCGCGCCGTGTGGGCGGGTGCAGAAGGAAAGGTTGCAAGTGGTGGAACGAGGAGGTTAAACTGGCGGTGGCACGGAAAAGAGGAGCGTTTTGAAGAGTGGTTGCCGGTGAAGTTGGTGGTGGCCTATGAAGGCTATAACAAGAGGAGAAACGAAGTGGAACGGGTGGTGAGGACAGCCAAAAGGAACGCTGAGGCCAAGTGGGGCAGACGGTTGTGCCAGAATTTTGAGGAGAACAGAAAGATGTTTGGGTAAGATGAAGAGGGTGAGAAAAGGAAAGACCGGAAAGGAGGAAGTGGTGAAAGATGAAAGCGGCCAGTTGTTGTTAGGAAGTGGTGATGTACGGAAGAGGTGGGCTAAGTTTTTTGATGAGTTGTTGAATGTCGAGAATGACAGAGAGGCTGACATTGTTGCTGTGGGTGGTGCTGCTTGGATGCCAGTTTTGGTAGAGAGATTTGTGGCGGACATAACCGGGGAAGAGATGCAGGAGGCGGTGGATGTGATCAAAGCAGGAAAAGCCCCTGGTTTGGATGGCGTTGCGACAGAGTACCCGAAAAAGACTCAAGTTAAGTTCGTCGAATGGTTGGTGAGGTTACTGAACTTGTGTTATGTGGCAGGCATGGTACCAATTAAGTGACGCAGTTCCTGCATTGTTCCGCTGAATCAGGGCAACAGAGATAAAAATGAATGCTGCAACTCGAGAGGCATCAGTCTGTTGAGTGTGGGTGGTAAGTTTTACAGGAGAGTGCTGATCAAAAAGAGTAGAGACTGTACGGACTGTGCAATAAGAGGAACAGTGTGGTTTTAGGAGTGGTAGAGAATGCGCAATTAGATTTTTGCAGTGAGACAGGTCTGTGTTCTGGGCTTTTATGGATCTGGAGAAGGCATACAACAGGATTGACTGGGAAGTGCTTTGGAATGTGTTGCGTTTGTATGGAGTGGGCAGACATTTGTTGAAAGCGGTGCAGAGTTTCTATGTTGGCAGCCCAACATGTGTCAGAGTGGGAAACGAGGTGAGTGATGGGTTCACAGTGAAAGTGGGACTGAGACAAGGCTGCGTGATGTCTCCCTAGCTGTTCAATATCTATATGGATGTAGTGATCAGGGAGGTGGAGGCAAGTGTGCTGGGTTGTTTACAAGTGTAGGAAGACAACAACAGGTCTATTGGTTCAAACTAGGTAGCCTTTTGATAGCAAGATAGCAAGTTCTGAAGGAGAATGTCCATAAGTGCATCAAGTCTCATTTCTGTTTTTAAAACACCAAGAAAGGAAACGATTTAGCTATTTATTTGCCATTTATGTAGAACTCATCAAGGTAAGACTTAAACATTTGGACTTTATTGCTGTTTGCAACCTTTGCTGGAAGTATGTTCCATTCTTTGACAACTCTATATGTGAAGAAATTGCGCGTGATGTTGAGTGAGAAACATTTCCCAGCAATTTTGTATCCATTGCTTCTAGTCACTCTGTTCAAATCTATAGTGAAAAGGCTCGCTTGGTCGACGTGTGGCTTGGGGCTGTTGGAAGCAAATAGGCAAAGTTCGCAGCTGAGCCAGTTGCTATTTGCGCATGATACGGCCCTGGTTGCGGATTTAGAGGAGGAGCTATGTAGGCTAGTGTCTGAGTTTGGTAGAGTGTGTGAAGAGGAGGAAGCTTTGTGGAGAAAACTGAATTAGTTGAAACTCAGGTGAAGGAGGGGTGTAAAGTGTTGGGTGCGCTGAAAAGCGTAATGAGCTGCAGGACGTTGAGGATGGAAGCAAAGAGAGGGCTGTATGAGGGTGTTGTTGTGCCAACTGTGCTTTACGGAGCTGAGACTTGGGGGGTGAAAGCAGAGGAGATAAGAAGGTTGAATGTTTTCGAGATGAAATGTTTGAGGAGCATGACTGGAGTGTCACCGAGAGACAGGTTCACTAACGACGTGGTTTGCATCAGAACGGAGATGGTGAAGAAGTTATAGGACAGAGTTGATTTGCGTGTTCTGAGATGGTTTGGGCACATGGTGAGGATGGATGAGAGTGATTGGTGAAAAAGGTGTTGAAGTCAGAAGCGAGTGGACGTAGGCCTAGAGGAAGACCGAAGTTTGGGTGGATGGATAGTGTGAAGCAGTCGTTAGGAAGGAGAGACATGCGTGTGGAGGTAGCAAGAGAGCGTGCAATGGATAGGCGTGAGTGGAGAATGATAGTGAACGGATGAGTTCTGACGCTGCCCTGATGTGCTTTCCCGCCCTAGGCATATTGTTGAGAGACGGGATGGTCGTGGGCGGTAAGGAGGGGGCCCGGTCATCATAACGCGGCAGGGGTGAAACAGTCACGCTGTCGGGCTCTGCTGCCGACACTGACCTCGATCCGCACTCATGACCCGGAGAGTGTGAGATGCGCCTTGCCCGCCTTGCCATCGGCCACCCCCCTTGCTGTGTGATTTCGGCCTAGTGTCTGTATCTGTATCAGTCTCTGTCATCTGTAAATTACTTGCCCACCAACTTTTAGCTACATATGTTCACTTTAAGGTACTGTTACCTTGAAAAATATTAATAATGTTGATCTTGCTTAGAATAATTCATGTTTGTATCATATTTGTTTGATAGTGTTTAAACATTATTTTGCTAGCTCACTCAGATAACATTCATTATCTACTTTTCCAGTGGTTTATATAATTGAGCTAATATCCTTTGTTTGAACCATGGTTCTAAAATCCCTATTGCAACCCAGCTATGTATTTGGCTAGGGCTTCTGAATAATTAGCTGATTGTATTGTTACAGTTTTTAATTTAGGGCTGAACTATTGTACTTAGTGCCAGAACTAACAACTTTTCCACTATTGAGTTGTCAAAGAATGGAATAAACTTCCAGCAGAGTTTGTAAACAGCAATGCAGTTGAAACATTCAAGTCGAGGCTCAACAAATTCTACATGAATTGCTGTTAAATAGCTTCCAGCTATAACACACTCACCGGCATGTTTAAAAAAATTATGGTGCATGACATTGACACATGCACGGTCAAACTAGTACCAGGCATTAGCCATAGCATGGTAAAAAAAAGTGCCTGGCATTGATAGCTACCTGCCAGTCGCAAAATTATGTCTAGCAATGACACTGGTCAACATTGGTTTAACGATGAATGAAACCGAGACTATCTTAGATCAACATTGTTGGTCAAAGACTCTCTTCAGGTGCTCATTTGAGTTGTTTCAAATGTCATCATTAAATGCCATCTTCTACTACAACCTTTCCCTCTTTTGATATTTCCAAAATAGAAATTACAACAACACACGGAGCGCCCTTAGACGTTCTACTCCAGGACTTATCTTCTTTCTATTGATGGGTAGCCTAGTTTAAGCCAAAAGGCCTGTTGTTTTCTTTCTACACTTGTAAACTTGCTGTTGCACTAAGCGCCAGCTTGCTGGAGCTTGTTGTGATGTGTTGGTGTGCTTGTCCATCGTTCTAATTCTTTATATACATACATAAAAGTAGCTCCTCAAAGTTGATGGCTAGATGAACGAGTTTCAATTGACATGTTAATTAACACGCTTTGGTGTTGTTAGCAGCTAACTACATTGAACTACAGATAGCTAGTTAGTCTATTACAGTGAATTTTTTAATTCCTATCACAAAGTCTGCTTCTGTCATCAAGTCAGCATACTCTTTTGTTTTACAAAAATTGATTTTATGTTTTCAGATCTGGAGAGTGAAATGTATCAACTCTCCCATCTCATCACAGAACAGAAATCACTCCTCAACTCCATGTTAGAACTCTCTATATCAGGTAGCTATGGCCTAACAGACGAGTCATTACGGTTGCTGAGTCGCAGCCTAGCTACCGACACTTGCACTGTGACATCTATAAAGCTAACTAAGCCGAATTTAGCTTCATGGTAAGATTAATTACAGTAGCATAAATTGTTTTAGATTGGATACTAATGTAGCTCCTGCTAGTTTTTTTCACTGTCAACGTGTATGGTTTTTGGTAACGATGTTTTTAATAGATGCGTATGTCAATGGACTCCTGGACTTCCTATCTCATTAATTTATATACCAATGTGAAAAATGACAAGGTCGGCTGTATTACTATGTTATGGGTAAGTAGCTATTGTGGGCCTATGCGAGAGGAATTTATTTAGCTGAGCTCACTTTATTAACATTAAAAAATAATAGTCATCTATTGGAATAGGACAATGATGAAATATGATTCGAAATTCTTCATTAAATCGATTTTGTTTGTGAGTTGGGCTGGTCCTACATGGAATTATTCACACTGACTGGCCCAATCGTGATGCAGCTTCCATCTTGATGCAAAAGAAATAGCGTGGTCTCTATAAGGTAGGTAGTGAACTGAGGAAGTAATTTTCTGTCTCGTTTTGCCTTGCAAGTATCTGCCACAGTCGGTTGTCGTTTCCACAGGAGACAAGGGCCCTGGCAGTGGCGGCGGTGTGGCCGAGCCCTCTGAGGTGCGCGAGGACCCACAACAAGCTCGGCTGCGGCAGGAGAAAGAAAATAGGAAGAAACTAACAGCACTGCTTGAGAACATTGAAGGCTGTTCGGTGCGAAATACAGTTTGTACTTGTGTTTAGATTGGAGGTGTTATGTTACCGCAGTCTTATATGTGCTGATGCATCGAGATAGAGCTGTATGTTTGTGTTGGTACTTGCTACATCAGTCTCCTATTTTTGTACGATCTACGCACACTGGCTCCCATTGATGCATAATTCAAACCTGATGTTTCGCAACTGATGCCTGAATCACGCTCGCTGGCTCCTATTGACGCATGAATCGCGCCCACAGTCTCATATTGTTGCACGACTTGCTCATGCCGGCTCACATCGATGCATAATTCACACCTGATTTCTCTCCTTGATACCGGAATCACACTCGCTGTCTCCTATTGACACATTAATTGCTCCCTCAGTCTCTTATTGACGCATGAATTGCGCCATCGGTGTCCTATTGAACCCTGTCCAGGCACATTTCCCTTTCATATCTCATCCATGCCCACTGTCCTCACATCTGTTTGGTCCACAGCACGTGTTGGAAGAGCAGCAGCGGTGGCTGGTGCACGAGGGTGACCTGGTAGAGCTGTCTCAGGATGACTACTCCGGGCAGCAACGTGTGCGAGCCTGCCTCCTCAACGATTCCTTCATGCTCGCCACCTGGCTTGCTGATAGGTGGGCAGTGGACACGAAAGTTCAGAAAATTTATATATTTGGGAGCCTTCCAATTTAGAAAGTACAACTGCGTTTGGTGTTGATCATAAATGCTAAGTCAATCCACAGATAGTTGTCCTAGCCTATTTTAGTCCTGTCAACAGCCTGTGAAAATGTTAGTTGATCATTTTGTTTGAAAATCTCAACCCTCCCGTAATGAGTTGCTTGTTTTCGTTTGGTGCTCCGAGAAGAACATCAGCTCAGCTTGCCAAGTATTACTAAATGCTCACACTAATCGAATTGTTTATTTTCTCCCCCAGACGAGGCCCAGTTCGGTACAGGTTTGAGACGCTGCACCTATTGGATGCTCTAGTGCCGGTGAACATCAAAGATCGCGGGCAGGCCACAAATGCCTTCAAGCTGCTTATCTTTCCCGACGCTCGAGTATTCCAGGCGCCGTCGCCCAAGGCTAAGACCGAGTGGCTTGAGCAGCTAGAGAAAACAAAGCATATGCGAGCCGCGGCGGAACACCAGGCAGCTGAGCATCTAGTGCCGGTCACAGAAAAGAGACAACAGAGCAGCAGCGTGCAGCAGCAGGACTCCGTGGAGTCGCATGCCAGCACCGGCGAGGACGGGGACAGCCTCACCAACCCTTTCTCGTCTTGGAGCGCAACCGCCACCACAACCCAGACTCAGATACCGCAAACACCTGTTTGGATGCAGGAGCTGCCTGAGGACCTCGACCAGGCAATTGCGCAGCGCAACTTTGAGGATGCCCTCACGCTCATACACCGGGCTAGAGAGTACTTTGCTCAGGCTCCCAAGACACCCGTCAATGGGGAGATGAAGCGAGGCGTGGACACTAGAGTCAAGACTCTGGTGTCTGTAGTGTCAGCTGAGCTACGAGTGGCGGGAGAGAGGAACCGCAATGCTGGCCCCAAGGCTGCGAGACGAGCGGCCACCATCCTCATCCAACTAAACAGGCAGCAGATGGCCTGCGACCTCTTCCTCCGCTACCGCACGGCGATACTGAAGGCGGCCCTTCACAACCTCAGGCTCGAAGGACAAACTGTGGTGTATGTCAGGCATCTATGTGCTGTCTTCTTTCGTAACCTCAATGATACTACCGTGGAGTTCAACAAGGTGTTTTCTTCGTGCAAGAGCTGCCTTCCGGCGCTCGTGGTGTGGGCGGGTGATTCCATGAGCAGCTTCGGGAGCAAGTTTTGTCAGCATGTATTTAGTACGCAGTCTTCGCTGACAACGGTCTCAGAGTGTGTCAGCATCGCGGACCATTACTGCAACCAGGTTGGTACTTCAATCTACACTTCATGAAGGACCACGCTTAGCAAGCACTACACGGTGCACAGTTGAAATGATTTCTCGCAACGCTGAGATGTCATCGTGTGACCAGTTATAGCGGCTCGCCATTTCATTTTGGTGAGGGGCATTGTCTCTGAGCCTTACTCCCAGAATCTCCCCATTATTAGCAGTTCAGTTATTGAATTATAAAAAAAAAATCAAATAGAAAAGTCATAAAAATATTAGGTCGGTTCAGGCAGTGGCAGTGCCATGTCATAATTCAACGACTCGTTAGCAATGAACTCCGTGGTACATTTGACCTCTATAGCTTAGGTTGAGCTCCCACCTGGACTTGTAAAACGCTCTGCAAGAAAAATGGAAGACTGTTCATTGTTATAGCATCTCTTTGCAGTCTATGGTGGCCGAGTGGTCAGCGTACAAGGCAGCACTGCTGATCTCGGCGCAGCAGTCGAATGTTCGAGTCCTGACACTTACAGAGCGCTAACGGGCAGGGCGGTTAGATACCTATCTTGTTGTGTATCTCATACTCCAA
Organism: Gammarus roeselii; assembly: GCA_016164225.1. Taxonomy (NCBI): domain Eukaryota; kingdom Metazoa; phylum Arthropoda; class Malacostraca; order Amphipoda; family Gammaridae; genus Gammarus; species Gammarus roeselii. The sequence goes on from SDVV010001370.1 coordinate 20,786, forward strand.
CGCCACCCTCCATCCTTGGGGGAACAGTGGTCTGCCTGCCTACATTCATTTCCTCATGACATGTCTCCCTCAGGTGTCCGGTAGTGGCCTAGACCTGCGGTTCGCGTTGCATGCGAGCATGTCGCGTGAGCTGGAGCGCCGCGTGGTGTCTGCGCGGGACCAGATGCTAGAAGCCATTAAGCTGCGAGCACAAGACGAGGCGTGGCAGCCCACCAAGTTCAGGGACCAGCTGCACCTCGCCACCTTCCTCGAAGAGATGAACGACGTGGGCGTGGCAGGGCTGAAGGAATACCTCACGGGTGAGTGACGCTTTTGCTGACACTCCGTACGTTTATGAAAAAATTTGGCTAGTAGCGCACCTGAGAATCACGATTGACACAGATTCTGCACCTAAACTTTCCTCATAGTGCATCTGAACCTTTCCATTTGTGTACTTGACATGCCTTACTTTCCACTTTCTACGTTTTTGATCTGAATGTGGCAATTTTCAATCATGATTCTGCAATTCAAATTCAATGACGGCCATTTTCAGTCCTGATTTTCCACTTTCAATTCTGATATTGAAACTGGTTCTAGCAAAATTGAAGCTCACATTGCAGTGCAACGACAACCTTTCTCTGCTGCACTTCAGAGTTGATATTTGTCCAAATGACCGCAACCAGTTTTACCTCGTTTGCGTGTAGTGAGGTGAGTGATTGGTTATAAATGTCTCCCTGGCTGTTCAACCTCTATATGGATGGGGTGGTCAGGGTGGTGAACGCGAGTGTATTGGGTCGTGGCTTGGAGCACTTGGAAACGAATGGGCGGAGTTGGCAGTTGAGCCAGTTGCTGTTTGAGGATGATACGACACTGATAACGGATTCTGAGGAGAAGCTGTGTAGGCTAGTATCGGAGTTTCTTGAGAGTGTGTGAGAGGAGAAAGCTTCGAGTAAACGTAGGTAAAAGTAAAGTAATGAGATGCTCAAGGAATGTCGAGGCGAACAGAATTTGTGTCCCATTAAATGGCGAGGTATTAAAGGAAGTGCAGTGTTTAAGTATCTGGGCTCTCATATGGAGAAAATTGAACTTGTGGAAACTGAGGTGATGTTGCGAGTGAAGGAAGAATGTAAAGTGTTGAGAGCACTGAAGAGTGTAATGAACTGTTGGACGTTGGGTATGGAAGCAAAGAGGGTTGCATGAGGGTGTAGTTATCCAAACTGTGCTCTACGGAGCTGAGACTTGAAGGGTGAGAGCAGAAGAGAGGAAAAGGCCGAATGTTTTGAGATAAAATGTTTGAGGAGCATAGCTAGAGTGACGCTAACAGACAGGAACAATAACGACGTGGTTTGAATTAGACGGGAATGGTGAAGAAGGTCGAGAACGGAGTAGATTTGCGTGTTCTGAGATTGATGAACGGACATAGATAAAAATAGTGATGAAGGTGGAGACGAGTGGACGTAGGTCGAAGTTTGGTTGGATGGATGGTGTGAAACAGGCGTTAGGAAGGAGAGACTTGAGTGTGGAGGTAGGGAGAGAGCGTGCAACGAATAGGTGTGAGAGGAGAATGGTTGTGAATGGATAATTTTTGATGCTGCCCTGATGTGCTTTCCCCCCCTTGTCATCTCGTCGTAGGGGGGGGGGGGGAAGGTCATCATGACGGGCAATGGTAAACCAGCCACACTGTCTGTCAGGCCCTGCTTCTGACACTGACCTCGGACCGCACTCATGACCCAGTGTGTGTTTTGCTGAGGGTCTTCCGGCTGGACTCTTAGCGCAAAAGGGCCAAATTATGTGAGTGTGAGCGTAAGTTGGGAGTGTGAAGTACGCCTTGTTGTCAGCCATCCCCTTTCCTGGGGGATTCGGCCTAGTGTCGGTATTTGAACGTTTAGTTACCTCTTCGCAAGGTAATGCTTATTTGTGTCATTTTTCTGGCAATTACGAGGTAACAATTGTACCTTTTTGGTCAAATGATTTCATTTACCAACGGATACTGTACCTCCAGCATACTCTTCGCATAGTGTGGAATTAACCTTTCAATCTTGTTATTTCAACACATAAAATCATTGAAGTTCATGTGTAAGATTTACGTTTTAAAAATCCACTGCCAGACGGTAAAATGATTAATTTATTACTAATAATTGTAATCTGTTCATTGTACCTGTTATCTTCCAGACGACCTAGTGCTTGGCCTGACGGGCAGCGTGCTGGAGCTGGTGCGCGTGCTGGTATGTTTCGTAGAAGACGTGCTGCGGGTGCTGCTCGTTTGGTCAGACGCGCAGCAGCTGCTCACAGACTCGCTCACTGCCGTGCTGGACGCTCAACTGCAGCACTGCCTCGCCGCACTGCAACACCCCATGTTGAAGGACAAGGTGCTCATGTGCTTAGGGGTTGCAATTCAGCATTTCTAACCAGTGTTGCTCATAATTCAAATTACCATACGCATCAAACTCCATTATTCGACTTTATATTCCAAACTGTGCCGAATTGCGTTTTTTATATCCTCCCTAGACCCACGTGCTTGTATATTTTATTAACCAAAGTAAACTTATATACTATATGATCGCTGTCTCCTTCCTAAATTATGAAACGTTTGCTTGACAATATTAACAATTTTTTTGCAGGTTGGCAGCGTGTGCCTAAACAGTCTATTTGTCCTGGATGTGCTGTTGCCGCTCACAGAGCAGCGCTACACTGAAGTGACTGGCTTCGCACACTCTACCCTCCCCTCCCTGCGACGCTACCGACAACATTTTGACAAGCACACCATCAAAACGGGCTCATCAAACTTCCTGTGAAGCTGCAACAAACGCGGTGATCATTGCTTAAACCACTGTACATTAACTACGAGAAGCAGACGCATCGACTCCTTAAAATCCCATCAGGAAGATCAGAGGCTGAGAGCCACTGGCAATAGGAAGGCAGCCTCCGACACAGCCACCAAGAGCGCGCAATCTCTGATAGTAACATCGTGACGTTCTTCAGCGTATTTTAGAGTCGACGAGTGTGCTTCCATTCTGTAGTTAACGAAATGCGAACCCGACTAACCACCGCAGCGAGCACAATGACGGCACGAGACGACAGGACTAACTATGGGACTGACTATCATCTGTGATGCCTGGAACAAATGCAGGATGACTTTGGACGAATGGAACTAGCATCACGAGTCCACCAAGCTACCCGAGTGTCATTGAAACACATATGGGAGTGTGATGACCAACATTCCTGTTGAGCAACAGCCTCTCAACCAACGTTGTCAACGCGTTTTATCACGCTTCGATCACAAATCTACCTCGTTTTAGTTCCTCCAAACCCCTTCGTGGAAGGTATCCCTCGCATGTTGACCAATTGCAATTCAGAAATTCAATTTGGGATTTATACAGAAGGCTTTTTGAGAGTTGTACCTTGATTACCATAACGCTTGGTCAAACAATCTGACGGAAACATTATGGATATCACGAGAGTCGTCGGATCACGGAGTCGTCGGATCACGGATTCGTCGGATCACGCTCAGAGACTTGTTCTGTGGTATCAGTAATTTATTTAAGAACTTTGACCCTGCTGCGTTGTGCTGTGCTATAAACCATCGACATTCTAATCTTGTCTTGTCAAGCAATTTGCAGTAGGGAAATGTTCAGCACGAAAATACTCTGATCAACGTGGGTAACAATTTACTTATGTTTCTTCCTTGCTGCCAAGTACCAGACCATTCGTTTGATGCTATAATCGTTAAAATGTTAGTTATCAAATTTATTTTGTACAACTAATTTACCAAAGATTTAATTACTGGTTAAAAACAATGCATGCAATTTGCCAAGTACCCAAAATAAGTCGAGGTGGCGGGTGTTCTGTCCATACTGTGTACAGAAAAAACTCCTTATTTAATAGCGATGACGAACCATTGGGTTCAAATCCGTATGTATTTATATAGCTAATTAATATCCGCATATATATGTACGGTAGCAAAACAATATTGGTTTATGTTTAATCTATAACGAAAAACAAAGGATACTTTTCTCACGTGGAATACGGTAGTAGATCTACAAGAAGACCAAAATTTAGATGGATAGTTGGCGTAAAGAAATCTTTATGGAGGCGAGATATCACTGTTGATGTAGCAAGACAGGGTGTCGACAAGTCCGAGAATTACGGGAATGTCCCGGAAATTGTTTGGAAGGGCCAAGATGTACGGGAAAATTCGTTTGCTGTTTAGAAATTAAAACCATCGAGAAAGGTTAGGGGATTAATGGCTGTAGAAGATGTGGAGCCCATAATGGGAAATATAAACAATTAGGTTCATGTATTGTTGGCCTTTAAAGTGTGACTATAAAATTATTGTATATTTTTTGTCGATAGTAAAAGTGGAACTATGCCTTGTGTTTTGCCTTTGATTAGGTGGGGGTGACGAGATAATCGCTAGGTATCTGGGCTCCCATGTGGAGATAACTGAACTAGTGGAAACTGAAGTGAAGGCGCGAGTGAAGGAGGGGTGTAAAGTGTTGGGTGCACTAGAGAGTGTAATGAGCTGTAGGACGTTGGGGTTGGGAGCAAAGAGAGAAGGCTGTATGAGGGTGTTGTTATCCCAACTGTGCTCTACGGAGCTGAGGCTTGGGGGGTGAGAGCAGAGGAGAGAAAAAGGTTGAATGTTTTCGAGATGGAATGTTTGAGGAGCATGGCTGGAGTTACGCTGAGAGACCGAATCACCAACGCTTGTCGAAACAGAACAGGGATGGTGAAGAAGTTGGAGGACAGAGTGGATTCGCGTGTTCTGAGTTGGTTCGGGCACATGGAGAGGATGGATGAAGGGAGATTGGTGAAAAGGGTGATGAATGCGGAGGCGAGTGGTCGCAGGCCTAGAGGTAGACCGAAGTTTGGGTGGATGGATAGTGTGAAGCAGGCGTTGGGAAGGAGAGACATGAATGTGGAGGTGGTGAGAGAGCGTGCAGTGAACAGGCGTGAATGAAGAATGGATGTGAATGGTTGATTTTGACGCTGCTCTGATGTGCTTTCCCGCCCTTGGCATCCCGCTGTCGGGATGGTCGTGGGTGGGTGGCCATTATGACGCGGCGGGGGTAAACCAATGAGAACTGTCAGGCCCTGCTGCTGACGACGGATCCTCGGACTGCACTCGTGACCCAGAGTGTATGTTGAGGGGGTACCGGCCGGACCCTTTAGCGCAAAAGGGCTAAGT
>SDVV010001371.1:0-25950 GCA_016164225.1 Gammarus roeselii
GAGCAGTGTTTGTTGCTGGAGCAGTGTTTGTTGCTGGAGCAGTGTTTGTTGCTGGAGCAGTGTTTGTTGCTGGAGCAGTGTTTGTTGCTGGAGCAGTGATCGTTGCTGGAGCAGTGTTTGTTGCTGGAGCAGTGTTTGTTGCTGGAGCAGTGTTTGTTGCTGAAGCAGTGTTTGTTGCTGGAGCAGTGATCGTTGCTGGAACAGTGTTCGTTGCTGGAACAGTGTTCGTTGCTGGAACAGTGTTCATTGCTGGAACAGTGTTCATTGCTGGAACAGTGTTTGTTGCTGGAACAGTGTTTGTTGCTGGAACAGTGTTTGTTGCTGGAACAGTGTTTGTTGCTGGAACAGTGTTTGTTGCTGGAACAGTGTTTGTTGCTAGAACAATGTTCATTGCTGAAACAGTGTTGGTTGCTGACACAGTGTTTGTTTGCTGACTCAGTGTTTGTTGCTGACTCAGTGTTGTTGCTGAAACAGTGCTTGTTGCTGAAACAGTGTTTGTTGCTGAAACAGGGTTCGTTGCTAGAACAGGGTTCGTTGCTGAAACAGTGTTAGTTGCTGAAACAGTGTTCGTTGCTGAAACGGTGTTTGTTGCTGAAAGTGTTTGTTGCTGAAACAATGTTTGTTGCTGAAACAGTGTTTGTTGCTGAAACAGTGTTTGTTGCTAAAACAGTGTTCGTTGGTGGAACAGTGTTCGTTGCTGAGACAGTGTTCGTTGCTGAAACAGTGTTTGTTGCTGAAACAGTGTTTGTTGCTGGAGCAGTATTTGTTGCTGGAGCAGTGTTTGTTGCTGGAGCAGTCTTTGTTGCTGTAGCAGTGATCGTTGCTGGAGCAGTGATCATTGCTGGAGCAGTGTTAGTTGCTGGAGCAGTGTTTGTTGCTGGAGCAGTGTTTGTTGCTGGAGCAGTGTTTGTTGCTGGAGCACTGTTTGTTGCTGGAGCACTGTTTGTTGCTGGAACTGTTTGTTGCTGGAACTGTTTGTTGCTGGGGCAGTGTTTGTTGCTGGAATAGGGTTTGTTGCTGGAATATTGCACTTGACGCGACTCATCAGGCTCATAACAGCATTTTGTTCCCATCTCCAGCACCTTCTATCACATCTCATTGTCCCCAATCTTCAGGCCACTTCAATCATGGGTCTGATCGGCCTCATTCACTTTGGTCTGGACTGTGTGAGCTACTGCGTCTTCCACTTGCGTGAGGGTCAAGTGTCCATGGACCGGCTCCAGGTAGTTACGTGCGCTCTCTGTGCTTGTCAAGAGCCCGTTCTAGGAACTTATTAACCAACCAGAGCAGTTGGCTGGTCAACCCAATGAGCAACTTCCTTCAAACTGTCTTCAGTTATTCTAAACACGAAGAAAGAGCTGACTGCTGCCTGTACACTGATCTTAATCTATCTTTTCCATAGTGATCAAATAACGAAGAAGTTTGCATTTATGTTTCAACAGAGATCTTTCACTTCTGTGCTTATCTGATTTGCTTGGGCTTTGTTATTCGATTGGTCAACGTAAGCAATAAGTTGAGACGATGTGAAACGATTCCTTTAGCTGGTGTAAGCCGCTGCTGCCTCCAGCTGCGACCAGCTCTGCCATTATTGATATTAGAGTCAAACTTCATTTGCTGATACACAATTTCAACTCGCTCGTGTTTAATTCTGACTAGTGAGCATTGAATAGTTTACCGCTTCAATCAAACTCTTTGAATATCCTGAGACCAAGGAATTAAATATATTAATTAGGTCGATTTTAAAGAGCTGTGACGTAATGACAGTCTAGCAGGATGCTATTAGCTCCGTGCATCCGAGACCTGTTCAAGTATGTTGCTAGTTACATAGAACAAAAGTAACTATTTCATGTCTCTTGACTAATGATAACAGCAGCGTCTTGCAATCTAAACATCATCATTTAGAAGCATTACAGCTTAACAATAACTGACTGATAACAAACCGATGTTATTAACTGAAATTGTGTGCCAATCTGCGTTTGCAATTGCTGATGTATAAATATATTCTCCTTTAGCATTCAATCGCCTCCCGGCAAGCTAAAAGCAGTTCTGCTCTAAATGGGCTTTGATGGTTTAACTGCTCCACGGTAAAGCCTTCTTCTCAAGCTACGCGCCTGGTGTCTTCAACACTAATACGCTCAAAATGTTTTTAATAAACCGCTAATCAAAGGTATTTTTTTATTTAATAAAGCATATTTAATATTATATTTTGCTCAACTACTAACTAAATCGAACTTGAAAATAGTGCTGGGTAAATTCCTAAATTTAAATTTCGGCCTTCACTGAATAAAAAGTCGGCTCATTTAATTATCTCATAGAGACCAATCGCTGGTTGGTGTGTGCGTGTGATGCCGTGTTTACAACCTTGTTATTTCGCACACGATAGCAGTGCCAGATCGCGGGAGCTACCTCGTTCAGTCAACGTCTGTTTCAAACAGTTGACTTTTTCTGAAAGTCTTGATGAAAAGGATGTTGAAACTTTATATTATTTGTAGTTTCTCGGTTATGATGATGTGTCGCATGTGCGGTTCACCACTTCTAGTCGTATACATTTATATACAAAGTAAAAGCACTACGTCACGACGTTTTTGAGACAATTCGTATCCCTCCCTTTTGCTTTATATTCTATTGAAGGCTTGCAAGGCCAAGCTCGGGTTACAATTAACCGTTGTGGTTTAGATTCTATTCAAGATTGTCTAATTAACTAAAAATTTGCTGTTGGTGTGGTCTCAGCTTCTAAATATTGCGTTCTTTGTATCATTTGTTTATGTTTCCTGCTCTGTTTGTTCCATCACTTTCGATGTCTGGATTTGGTCTTGTCCCTTGCAAATCGGTTTCCTCAAACCTACTCCATTCGGCTAATCCTGTTTGGACTATAAAACTCCCCAGGCTTACCAATAGTCGTGTGGCAGCGGCCTGCTCTGAGCGATTTGCTCCAGACGTATCGTTACTCGTGGTTTGTGTGGCACTGCTAACCATAGATAACGCACCTGAGACAAACGCATTTTGTGGGCATAGGGCCTGCACTTGGTTGCGTGTACAGGCTTTATGGGTGGGCTACATTACCTGCTTATTATTGTGTTTGTTATCGTTTACTTCTGTATGGGCACTCCAGTCACTCTGTACTGACTACCTCGTAGCTATGTTGCCTACTCCAAGCTTGCTGAGCTGTCTATCTCTGACTTGAGATCTATTTCATCTACCACAAGCACCCTATGTTGTTTACCATTAAAACTTTGGAAAACCAAAGTTCTGGTGGATGGGTGGCGTGAAGCAGGCTTCTGTAAAAAGAAACATCAGTGTGGAAGTAGCGAGAGAGCATGAAATGGACAGGCGTGAGGGGAGAATGACTGTGATTGGATTAGTTTTGACGCGGCCCTGATGCGCTTTCTTGCCTTCGACATCTCGTTAAGAAACGGGATGGAAGTCGGAGAGGGAAGACCCGCCCGGCAATTGTTGAGCAGCAGGGGTAAACCGGTGAAAGTTGTTGGGCTCTTCTGCTGACACTGATCTCGGACCTCACACCTGACCCGCATTGTGTGTTACTGGGTCCTGGCCAGACCCTTTAGTGCTAAACAGCTAAGTTTTGGGTTGTGTGTAAGGTGCGTCTTGCTGCCTGCCACCTCTCTTCTGGCAAATTTTGCCTTGCGTCTTTATCTAAATTATGTTGGCTTTCACCCAGGCTTACTGTGTGCTGGCTACCTTAGAATTAATTTATCATCTACACCAGGTTTACTGTGTTGTCTACCTCAGACTTGATTATTGTTGTCTACCCCAGGCTTACTCTGTGTGGTCCATGCTACGCAATCTGGGTTTTACCATCTTCATCCTGCCACACTCTGTTCGCAGCCTCATGGAGTGGGCCTCGTCCAGTGAGCGTATTCAGGTGAAGCTGGTTCTCTTTCTTTGGCGGACAGGCGCAGAAAAGTTTTGGTCTAGGATATAAGAGGTTCACTTTTTCTCCATTGATTCAACTATTCTATTTAGCACAATTTCTCTTACATTTCAGCGGTACTGGGTTCCGTTCAAGTTCCAGGTCTGTGTGAGCGGCAGGGCATCTGAGGTGCCGAGAGCTATTCGGTTCTACTAACATGGTGTCTTGTGAACTGTACAGAGGAAGATCTCCAGCTTGTCTTTCACATTTGACTAAAATCTGAGTAAAGACTAGTCGGTAACCCTCACCTGCACGGGGCTTTAGCTGATGTGTAATGCAATACTGAGGTAATGTAACCATTTCATCGTTCCATTGCTCTCAGATGCTGCTGGTTTTGTCTGTTATCGACAATATGAAGGTCTGGTAACAATTCGTTATTAAATATATCATTCATGATTGGACTGATTACCAGTCCTCGTAATGATCAAACTCGACTTTATTTACATTTGTACTACACTACATCATTTGATTACAATTCCTTGACATGAAGTTTATCCTAATGCTAGGAAATTCGTTTGACCATTAGACAAAGGTCTCTCTAATCGGTGTTATTGATACGATAATTTTCCATTCTGCTTAGCACAGCTAATGCACGGGTGCGCGCGCTGAGGAGTTACTTGGTTTAGTCTTGCGCCGGGTCAAACGACCTCAAGTATCGCTATACCAAGGCAGGAAAGAAAAGCCATGTTTAAATACTCATTTTAAATATAATTTTCTGTGTAAAGCCATGTATTATTGTAGTGTTGGGTAACGGTTGTTTGATGGAGGGTCTATTTGGTGATGATCCCTGTTCTAGTTACCGGTGCATCGACAGGCAGAGTCCTCTTTCAACTGGTGATGCTCCACGCTCCATATTCTGCTCCCACTCAATAACTCTCTTTGGCACATGGTGAACTTTGCCAGGTTATGGCTGGGGCTCTTGGTGTCTGTGCGTTTCCTTCTTTGCCTACCAATAATCAACTGGTTGATGGTTTTACAAGATACTTGAATTGCACCCACCTATGCTGTTTACAGAATTCTCTAAAGCTGTATTTTGTGTACAGTTTTCTGCCTTCCCTTTATGGCACATCAAGTGGCCAACACTCCATCAAACAGATTGCACACCTGGTAAGTTTTCATTCAATGTTTCTGTGCAATGCAATACATTTCCTGTATAGTTTTTTTGCATTCATGGCTGTGTTTAATTTTCAATTGTCGCTCATTCTCAATAACTTATCTATTAGCAATGAAAATATTGATGACCGTACACAAATAATTTTGTGGCGCAATTGAATCATAGATGAACTGAGATTGATGGGACTTATAAAAATGATGTTAGTATTGTACTGTCCGACTTGTGTTTTTATTGGGTGCAACCTTCAATGTTTTCATTTTGATTACACGCTATGATATACGAGCCTAGTGTTTTACTTCTGGGACCATGTGGTAACCCCGACCAGACCAAGACATTCCAACATTGACAGCCGCGCGTGGTTTCCATTCGCCTTGACCAAATTTGTTGTAATGTAAGATAGTATGTGCATGGCTATGGTTGTCTTCGTCTGAGAAGTCACCGTAGTTCGCTTTGCACCAAGACCGCAGTCATGTTTATGATGTCAGCGTTTGACCCGTTCCAGTTCTTTTATTTATGTGACCACATGCAACTATCACACTGGTTCCCACACCAGGCTATGAGTGCAATGGCCTTCCTGCTGAAAACCGCTCGTGTAGCTATGAACACGACCGTTTATTCCTCTCGGGCGCTCATCGAGGGTCTCGATTCCGTCCGTCGTGTGCAGGTAAGAGGCCTGTGGTGTGCCCGTTCAAGCACTACCTACTGTCTCGTACTTCGAGGTGAACTTTCACGCTTCAATGTTGTGGTTATTTATTCAAACACTTTCAGTTGACCCACCCATGTTCTAGCGCTCTCTACGTACTTATATTGACAATTTTGCCACTTCCCATAAGGGGCGGGCTCTGTGGTGACGTGCATCGGTCAACAACGCACGAACTCATGATCCACTTTCGCATTATGTTAAAAAAAAAAAGTTCGAAGATGATGCAACTGACTCAGAAGAAACTCAATTCTGTTACGTCATCAGAAGAACTGAATTGTGTCAGTTCGCCCGAAAGTTCACCTTGAACACTTCCAACACAGAACTCTGTTCTGAGCGCCATTGTTGCCGTCGCATGGCAGTATTGACCATCGTTTGAGATACTCTGTATTCTGCACAAGCATCCCAACAGTGACTTTCATTTTCGTTAAAACTCTTCCACTTTTTTGTTTATACTGCTGCATCGTGTCATGGCTCGTGATTTCTTGGTTGACTGAACGGTTTTATTGATGTTTGGCTTGACAAGTATCTTTTCATCGTGTTGAAATGCATATGATAGTCGCATCATTCTCTGGTTATTATGACCAAAAACAGATAATGTTTATATCCTTAACAAATACAGTTAATGCATGTCTCATCCTCATTAATAATTGGAGTCCGATTAAAGGTTTGCCCATTGTTACAGTTATTTCTTGTTCAGCCATCTCGTTTTTATTCATGAACAATATTTTGTTCATATTTTATATGTATTGCATTGATACCTTTAGTTGCGATGTTTCCTCGTCTGTAATGGGTGACCATTACTGTAATTAAATACAGATATTAGGTTGAACCCCCCAGAGAGAGAGGATGGCCGATGGCAGGACGCACCTCGCACTCCTCTCATACACCAACACTCAAACCAACGTAGCCCTTTGCGCTGAAGGGTCCGGCCGGCACACCCCGCAACACACTGTGGGTCAGGAGCGCTGTCTGAGGTCAGTGTCAGCAGCAGAGCCCGACAGTGTAACTGGTTTACCCCTGCTGCGTCATAGTGACGCTCTCGCCCACGAACATCCGGCTTCTCAACACAAAACCAAGGGCGGGATAGCTCAACAGGGCAGTATCAATCTCATGCATTCTCCACTCACGCTTATCCACTGCACGCTCTCTTGCTACCTCCACACTTATGTCTCTCCTTCCTAACACCTGCTTCACGCCATCCATCCAAAATTGGTCTGCCTTCATCATCCTTTTCACTAATCTTCCATAACCATCTTTACCATGTGCCCAAACCGTCTCAGAACAGATGCCTGTTTATAATTTGAATAAAGTCGTTATTGGGCTTGTCTCTCAACATCACTAAAGCCAAGCCTCAGCTCCGTAGCACAATTGGGACAAGGACCCCCTCATACAATCCTCTATTTTCTTCCAAACCTAACGTCCTGCAGCTCATTACATTTTGCATACTTCCTTCACGCGCGACTGCACCTAAGTTTCTGCCAGTCCAGTCTCCTCCCCATTGGAGCACAGATATTTTAGACAATAACTCCATTTAGGAGGAAATGAATTCTGCTCGTATCGACATTCATTGAACAGCTCATGAGTTTGCTCTTTCCCACGTTGACCCACACACTTAGCCAAACTCCGACACTAGCATGTACAAAAATCGTCTCGTCTAAGTGGACTAGAAATGAGTTAGCAATCTTCATCTTGACCGTATTGTACGTATTCCTTATTTGACTTGGTACAGCAGTTGCAGGCAAGGGACTGAAGTTATACTAGTGGTTAAATTATGATAGCTAATTAGCCTGGTTGTTCTGTTTCAAACAATTTCAGGTGCTTTTGTTCTACTCCCGGTGCTCTAGAATGGACGGAGCAATTGTTAGGTTGAGGTGTTTCCTTTTTTAATACAACCTTTTTGTGCGTCGCGTCCCCCTTTCTTTCCATCCCTGAATACCTAAGTTGGCATCAAAATTTGATTCACCCATTCCTAAAGAATTTTCTAAAGCATACCAGTTACCTAACTTGGCAATTTCAAATCAACTGACCGTACCCAACTCACTCCGATATCTTGGTCATCTCCCTTTGCACCAGACGTTGCTGCGAACTCCGAGCTCCAGTACCTTAGGCCATAGGGGCATCCGTGTAGAGCAAGTCAAGATCTGCATTACCCGACGCTATGAGATCCTCGTCACTGCTGTGCTAGTAACTCGGCTCACTTCAATATATCATTTACTGTTTGCCTACGTTGCGTCATGATTACCGATTCCTGTACTGTTTCCCTTTTTGTTATGATCAGTACAATTACTTGTATTTAGTGCATCTGGTAGTAGTTATGTTATGTAGGTATTACCCCTTTCAGTTATCTGCCTTACGAGGTACATTTATCCCGTGTCCTTGGACGACGATAAAGACATTCTCCCATCATTTTAGCAATAATATAAGTCACACTGTCGGGCCCTGCTGCTGCCGACACTGCCCTCGGACCGCACCCATGACCCGAATGGTGTGTTTCGGGGTCTCCTGACCGGGCACTTTAACGCAAAAGGGCTAGGTTGTGTGAGTGTATGAGAGGAGTGTGAGGTGCGCCCTGCCGTCAGCTACCGTCTTTTCTGGGGTATTCGGCCTGGTGTCTGGATCTGAATCAGTCAGTTGATAAAAAATAATGGTGGCTAAGTGCTGCTGCTTAGGTGGACCATCTTTTGAAGCGACAGGTTTGTCCTCACTTGCCCTGCTGAGTCGCGCGCCTCGTCACACCAGCACTGGCGGCTCATTAGCCTCGTCACACCAGCGGCTCATCAGCCTCGTCATATCAGCCCCGGCGGCTCATTAGCCTCGTCACACCAGCGGCTCATTAGCCTCGTCATATCAGCACCGGCGGCTCATTAGCCTCGTCACACCAGCGGCTCACTAGCCTCGTCATATCAGCACCGGCGGCTCATAAGCCTCGTCACACTAACGGCTCATTAGCCTCGTCATATCAGCACCGGCGGCTCATTAGCCTCGTCATATCAGCCCCGGCGGCTCATTAGCCTCGTCATATCAGCACCAGCGGCTCATTCGCCTTGTCATATCAGCGCTGTCGACTCATTAGCCTCTTCATAACCAGCGCCGGTGGCTCATTAGCCTCGTCACACCAGCGGCTCATTAGCCTCGTCACACCAGCGGCTCATTAGCCTCGCCATATCAGCACCGACGGCTCATTAGCCTCGTCACACCAGCGGCTCATTAGCCTCGTCATATCAGTACTGGCGGCTCATAAGCATCGTCACACCAACGGCTCATTAGCCTAGTCATATCAGCACCGGCGGCTCATTAGCCTCATCATATCAGCACCGGCGGCTCATTAGCCTCGTCATATCAGCACCAGCGGCTCATTCGCCTTGTCATATCAGCACTGTCGACTTATTAGCCTCGTCATAACCAGCACCGGTGGCTCATTAGCTTTGTCTCACCAGCGGCTCATTAGCCTCGTCATAACAGCACCGGCGGCTCATTAGCCTCGTCACACCAGCGGCTCATTAGCATCGTCATATCAGCACCGGCTGCTTATTAACCTTGTCATATCAGCACTGGCGGCTCATTAGCCCCGTCATATCAGCACCGGCGGCTCATTAGCCTCGTCATATCAGCACCGACGGCTCATTAGCCTCGTCATATCAGCCCGGTCGACTCATTAGCCTCCTCATAAGCAGCACCGGCGGCTCATTAGCCTCGTCACACCAGCAACGGCGGCTCATTAGCCTCGTCATAACTAGCACCGGCGGCTCATTAGTCTCGCCACACCAGCACCAGCGGCTCATTAGCCTTGTCACACCAGCACCGGCGACTTGTTAGCCTCGTCATAACCAGCACCGGCGGCTCATTAGCCTCGTCACACCAGCGGCTCATTAGCCTCGTCACACAAGCAGCTCATTAGCCTCGTCATATCAGCACCTGCGGCTCATTAGCCTCGTCATAACCAGCACCAGCGGCTCATTAGCCTCGTCACACCAGCACCGGCGACTCGTTGGCCTCGTCATATCAGCATCGGCGGCTCATTAGCCTTGTCATATCAGCACCGGCGGCTGATTAGCCTCGTCATAACCAGCACCGGCGGCTCATTAGCCTCGTCACACCAGCACCGGCGGCTCATTAGCCTCGTCACAACCAGCATCGGCGACTCATTAGCCTCGTCATAACCAGCACCGGCGGCTCATTAGCCTCGTCACACCAGCATCTGCGGCTCATTAGTCTCGTCACACCAGCACCTGCGGCTCATTAGTCTTGTCACACCAGCACCTGCGGCTCATTAGCCTCGTCACGCCAGCACCTGCAGCTCATTAGCCTTGTCATAACCAGCACCAGCGACTCATTAGCCTAGTCACACCAGCACTGGCGACTCATTAGCCTCGTCATAACCAGCACCGGCGGCTCATTTGTCTCGTCACACTAGCACCGGCGACTCATTAGCCTCGTCACACCAGCACCGATGACTCATTAGCCTCGTCACAACCAGCACCGGCGACTCATTAGCCCCGTCATAACCAGCACCGGCGGCTCATTAGCCTCGTCACACCAGCACCGGCGGCTCATTAGCCTCGTCACACCAGCACCGGCGACTCATTAGCCTCGTCATAACCAGCAACGGCGGCTCATTAGCCTTGTTACTCCAGCACCGGCGGCTCATTAGCCTCATAATACCAAGCACCGGCGGCTAATTTGTGCAGGACGGGATCCTCGATTGCTGTTGTCTTCATTTCGCTTCCTGTTCCTCTAGGTCCCTCATTTCGCTACCTGTCTCCTCTAAGTCCCTCTCATCTCTGACAATTTTTTTATGATGGTGTTGAACTTTTGCCCAAATCATTTATGAACATGGTTTCCACAAGGAATTGCATGTACATCAGAGTACACTCAGTCTTCCCTCCCCTGTTTTTCCTTGCACCACTAATGCTTTTGATTCTTCCCCCCCTCTCCTAATAATTAGCCACACGGCAATGTCCATACTGGCTTTCATAGCTTATAGCAGACGCCTGGACATGTCAAACGTACCTCCCACCACAGGCTATATCCACCTTAGCCTTCATGACTGGCATCATGGGGTCGAGCCTGGCCTATGTCCGCGCGAGCACTAGTGTATGGATAGAGGCGGCGGTGTCGTACTTGCGTCTTCAGGTGACAGAGATGCCTTCCTCCAGCCCCGGCTGTCTGGTGTTGCCTTTCATCGTTGAGCTTATATTCGCGTGTGCTCTGGGATTGAAAGCCTTGCATTATCAAGCATCACCATTATGGGCGTTGGAGCAAATTATGTCGGTTTATTATACCTGTACATCATCTATATTATCTAGAAAAGGAGGCTGCAACGCGTTTCCAAAACGGGTTTTTTATCCTTCCCCTTGCTTTTCTAAAACAAACTACCTCTCGACTTTGTGTTTTCTCGAACGAGGCTGAGCTACCTGCCTGCTCAACCACCTTCTGTGCCCTAGTGGACTTAGGATTAATAATGTTTGGCATACGGATGTGCAATTTATTGATAATCAATTATCAAACCTGGACTTCCAACGAGTGGGCTATTCTGATCTTGCCTTGAAAGCCAAAAATTGTCAAAATTGTTAGTCGAACACTAAATTTAGTACATGAATCATTCTAAATCATTCACTCATCGTGTCACTGCAACAACTTTTTCAGCGCTTCCCAATAGTGCAATGTATTTTGAGCAGTCTTTGAATGGAATAAAGTTGTGTAAAGAGGCAATCTTCTGCAATAATCGTCCAAAGTTCCAAGCCTGTAATTAAAAGCTTCCTGTCCATTTCACTACGGAGAAAATGTCTCCATACTTGTTTGCAACGGTAAGTTTGCTGGACTCACTGCCTCTCAATTACATTACAGGAATGGGCTGCTCTCTTTTCATAAATGGATCGATGCTAAGGTTATCTAATGCAAATATACTCTCATGTTCACAATGATGGGTATCCATGTTCAGCAGGAAAAATTCCGTTGTAACAAATGTTGCTCTTCATTGTCTTCAGCCTGCTTGTATCACTAAAGTGTTGCATGCACTAGCTACTTGATCATAGGGGCTAATTTCCCCCATTCATTGACATCTCGCCCCTTATTTAATTTACCGTTTGGTAGCTACAGCTGCAAAATGTAAATTTTCTGATGCTTTGTTATTTATAGAAGAAACATTTTCCACAATTAGCTAATTCAATGTAATATGGATTTTTCATACAGTACTATACTTGAACATAGCTTTTTAATGAATTGTCTCATTGAATATAAACAAGGTTGAAAACACAGGTACCATGCTTTTCACTGAGGAAAATGATGCTCTATTTTGCTGCAATTCATCCTCTCTTAACACTCATTGCTGAGAGGTGAAGCATTTCATCAGCTGCTCTGGCAGTTTGAATAAAAAATGAGTGCATGAAAATGAACAATCGCTGCTGATATTCTTCCATTCTTATAAACCTGACATAGTGGATTTTAAAATGCAGAACTTAACTATTCAAAGAGTGGTTCTGGAAGCAACTTTCCTGTGTGTGAGTTTATTGAGTCATGCCTACAAATCACGACCACACAATAACGTTTTCTGGGTTGATGTCCTTGTTTTTGTCATTTTCTTTACTGTGGTGATCTCTAAAGGGTCTACTGTTCTGTGTTGAAAAGTGACCTTAAATATTCAAAATACTTCTTTGTGTGATGCTCACTGCCGGAAAATGGAGTTTGTTGGGGCCTGCTTGAGGGCCTCTGACCCCTTGAAATATGACGGTTGTCACTCCAAAAATTTCGTCATGGATACCAAAACTCCTGCAGTGTGTTGGTGCTTTCTTAATAGTGTAGCAATTTGTGCTAATCCAAATCTCTCTACAAGTGCTATTAGTATAGGTAGAAGCACCTTTATTTCAAATTTATTAATGAGCAATGATTCCTCTCAATTTTGTTTAGGATGCCACTTCCATTCAATACCACTTTTCATTAAATAATGAACTGGTCAATGGTACTGTAGCTACAGACACAAGGCTGCACCTCCACAAAGTGAGGTCCGAAATCAGTGTCTACCCGACAGGTTTCAATAGTTTACTCCTGCTGTGTTATAATTCCGAGGCTCTTCTCCACCCACGACCATCCCATCCCGTTTCACAACGACACGCCAAGGACGGGAAAGCGCATCATAGCCACATGAAAACTCATTCATTCACCATCATTCTTCACTCACGCGTATCCATTGCAAGTGCTCGCTACCTTCGAACTGATATTTCTGCTTCCATAAAGCCTGCTTCACACCATTCATCCACCCAAACTTAGGTCCTCTCTCCACCTGTACCTTCATCTCACATCATCCATCCTCACCATGTGTTTGAACCACCTAAGAAGATGTGAATTTACTCTGTCCTCTGTCTTTCTCACTATCCCCAATCTATATAATTTGAACAACAGTTATTGTTCCCATCCCCCAAGGTTACTCCAGCAATGCTTCTTGCGCATTTACTCTCAAAATCATTTAACCTTTTCTGTTCTCGCCCTCCACAGCTCAGCTCCGTTGAGCACTGTTGGACAACTTCCCCCTCATACAACCCATATCTAGTATCCAGTAGCTCATTACACTCTTCAGTGCACCAAACACTTGACACACATCCATTACTTTAGATTACCAATGCCTAGTATCCAGTAGCTCATTACACTCTTCAGTGCACCCAACACTTTGCACACATCCATTACTGTAGATTACCAATGCTTAGTATCCAGTAGCTCATTACACTCTTCACTGCACTCAACACTTTGCACACATCCATTACTGTACATTACTAATGCCTAGTATCCAGTAGCTCATTACACTCTTCAGTGCACTCAACACTTTGCACACATCCATTACTGTAGATTTCTCCTCGTTGTCAATTGACCATTCTTCTCCACATGATAGCTCAGGTACTTGAAACACTTTGGAACTTCCAAAAACTTCATTTTAGTGGACGCCAATTCCAATCGCCTTGTCATAACCTCGAACATCTCCCTTTTACTCATCAACCCTCAGTTTCCTCCTCTCACACAATGTACCAAACTCCCTCACCAACCTAATCAGTATTTCCAACTGCCACCAGAGCTGTATTACAGACAAACAATTATTGACTCAACTGCCAACTCTGCCCATTTACTCTTAACTACGTTAAAAATTGACCCAATACACTCGTGTTCATCTCTCTAAGTCACACTTTTATTAAACCTGTATGCAGGTGAACACAAGAAGCAGAAAGGCTTACGGCAAGCATTCTAAAGTTTTGCTATCGGGCCTCAGGCCGCCATACCTCTTTATTGACCAGCATTTTCTGATTATGTCCCCCTGCTTTGTCTGATGGAATACCAATATATGTTCCAGGAGTACTGATGCCCCATGCTGGTTCGTTTCGGCCGTAATGTGGCGTGAAGCAACATTTTGGTGCGTCTGTATAACTGCTTCCTATTTTCTCATCCCATGACAGTTTGATTATTTCGTGTGGTCTTGTACTCTTTGCTTTCCTGTCTTTGGAGTTTGGTTATCCAAGTATTTGTTTCTACATTCTCTTCTGTTTTGTTACATGTAGCTGTTTTGTCTCTAGTGCTATTTTTTGTTTTGTGGAATTTGTGTTTATATTAAGCAATTGCTAATCACAGTATTCCATTATAGCTTTTGATGGAAGCGCCCTTTATCATTTTGTTGTTTGGTATGCATATCTTTCCTCTTCTTTCCAACTGTCTGTCATGCACGTTAGAGAAGTGAAAAAGATTCTCTACTTGTGATATTGAAATGGTGACGCATTTCACGCTTACAAAGTTGAATTCATTTTCTTTGGGGAAAACTATTACCTGATAACACGGAACTCAAATGAGATAGCTATTCAAAATGAACAGGAAATCCATTAAATCTCTGTCGATGTGAGATAATCAGAAAGTCATAAAGCTTTATTAACAGTCAATAAATTGCTCAATATAACCCAATCAAGCCGACGTATTTGTATGGAGCAAATTTAATAAAATTGTCTTGGCTTAACTCAATTGCTAAGAGTTGATTTACCATTTGGGCAAGGATTTTTTAGATAAGATGAGTTCCTTACCTCTGCCATGTTTCTAATGACGGATTTCACCGCATAGAAATTCTGTTCCTTTTTAAGTGGTTCTGGATTGACTATATGTTCCGCTTTTGCTACCTTAGGAACATCTGCGCTTTGTAAACAAGGTTGACAGGACATGCCTGCAGAGCAATTCGAAGTCTCACACTGCTTGTTTGACTTTATGCGTACTTGGGATATCCACTCTATGGCTAATCTTATCTACTGTCATAGTTCAGTGAAAAACAGAATTTGTTATTCTAGTTCTCTTGTTTTTTTCTTGTATGAGTTTGAAGGTCTGTAAAGGTTCTTCTTATTATCATTGTCACACCTAATACCTCCCAGCATATATTATTGCTGTTTCGTTGGTGTTACCTCATCATGTGGCTATTGTTTTTCTAGGTCTGTTTATCTGAACAATAGTTGTCAGTTCAAAGGAGCTTCTGTGTCTCGCTGCTCAGCGCTGATTTCAGTATCTTCCTCAATTACAGGACAATGTATCACATCTCATCTGCCTGCCACACCAAGTAGCTACCTGCAGCTAGTTTGAGCACCATGCTTTCCACACTTGCGATTGTCTTGATTGCATTACCTATCGTTTCCGAGTGTGAACAGCTTTGCGCACAGGCAGTATCGTAACCAATGACGGACAACTAACTGAGTTTGAAATTATCATTGCATACTGTTGTTCACGTCTAAGCTCCAAAATTTCTTGCGTATATTTTTTTTTTATGTATGAAAACAAGAGCCGATCACCGCTCTAAGCCAAATATTGCTCCGAGACTGGATATCTTCTCATAAAAGGTAAAGTTTTTGACTTAATTAGAGAGATCGACTCATTTCTTTAGAGCAAGAGCAATAGGGCAACTCAAAAGGATACCTCCTGGGGGTATCCCAGGCTCACCTGCGTTCCCGCGGCATCCTCATTAACCACCAAATTTTATTTGTATTTTTGTGTGAATATATTTTGTTTTAAAAAGATCCCTCTACCGTCCCTCCCTTTCAGTTTTTAGCTACACCCCTCCCTCCCTTGGTGCACAAAGAGGTGAGCCCCCCACTGACACCGGGGTTTGTGAATTTAGAATCGAAACCAATAAAAAGCAAATTGTTTGAAGAAAAAATTTGATAACAAGAATCTTCACATAAAAAAAAATATAATTTGAAGAGTAAATTGAAAAGATGAAAATGGCCAGCTGTTATTGGAAAGTGGCAATGTACGGAAGAGGTGGGCCGAGTATTTGATGAATTGTTGAATGTCAAGGATGACAGAGAGGCTGACATTGTTGCTGTGGGTGGTGGTACTCAGATGCCAGTTTTGGGAGAAAGACTTGTGGCGGACATCACCAGGGAAGAGGTGTATGAGGCGGTGGACGTGATGAAAGCAAGGAAAGACCCTGGTTTGGATGGCGTTGCGACCGACGGCCTGAAGAAAGGTGAGTAACGGTTGTTGAATGGTTGGTAAGCGTGGTACCGATAGAGTGGCGCAGTGCCTGCATTGTGCCTCTATATAAGGGCAAAGGAGGTTCAAATGAATGCTGCAACTCGAGAAGTATCAGTCTGTTATGTGTGGTTTGTAAATTGTACTGGAGAGTGCTGATCAAAAGGATTAGAGACTGTACAGACTGCCCAATTGGAGAGGAACAGTGTGGCTTTAGGAGTGGTAGAGGGTGTACCGATCAGATTTTTGCGGTGAGACAGGTCTGTGAGAAGTACCTTGCTAAAGGAAACGATGTGTTCTGGGCCTTCATGGATCTGGAGATGGCATACGACAGGATTGACAGGGAAGCGCTGTGGAGGGTGTTGCATTTGTATAGAGTGGGTGGACATTTGTTCAAAGCGGTGCAGAGTTTCTATGCTGGCAGCCGAGCATGTGTCAGAGTGGGAATCGAGTTGAGTGATTGGTTCACAGTAAAGGGGGATTGAGACAAGGCTGCGTGATATCTCCCTGACTGTTCAACCTCTATATGGATAGAGTGGTCATAGAGGTGAACACGAGTGTGCTGGGTCGTGGCTTGGAACTGTTGGAAGCGAATGGGCGAATTGGCAGCTGAGCCAGTTGCTATTTGCTGATGATACGGCACTGGTTGCGGATTCAGAGGAGAAGCCATGTAGGCTAGTGTCTGAGTTTGTTAGAGTGTGTGAGAGGAGGAAGCTTCGAGTGAACGTGGGTGAGAGTAAAGTAATAAGATGCTCGAGGACTGTGGATGCAAGCAAAATTAGTGTCTCCTTGAATGGAGTGCTCTTGGAGGAAGATCAGTGTTTCAAGTATCTGGGCTCCCATGTGGAGATAGCTGAAGCAGTGGAAACTGAAGTGAAAGCGCGTGTGAATGAGGGATGTGAAGTTTTGGGAGCACTTAAGAGTGTAATCAGCTGTAGGACGTTGGGGATAGAAGCAAAGAGAGGGCTGTATGAGGGTGTTGTTGTCCCAACTGTGCTCTACGGAGCTGAGACTTGGGGGTGAGAGCAGAGGGAAGAAGAACGTTGAATGTTTTCGAGATGAAATGTCTGAGGAGCATGGCTGGAGTAACGCTGAGAGACCGGGTCACCAACGACGTGGTTTGAATCAAAACAGGGATGGTGAAGAAGTTGGAGGACAGAGTGGACTCGCGTGTTCTGAGATGGTTCGGGCACATGGAGAGGATAGATGAAGGGAGATTGGTGAAAGGGTGATGAATGCGGAGGCGAGTGGTCGCAGGCCTACAGGTAGACCGAAGTTTGGGTGAATGGATGGTGTGAAGCAGGCATTAGGGAGAAAAGACATGAATGTGGAGGTGGCGATAGCGTGCAATGAACAGGCGTGAGTGGAGAATGGTTGTGAATGGTTGATTTTGACGCTGCTCTGATGTGCTTTCCCGCCCTTGGCATCACGTTGTCGGATGGTCGTGGGTGGGGAGGGCCTGGTCATTGTAACGCGGCGGGGGTAAACCAGTGAAGACTGTCGGGCCCTGCTGCTGACGGCGGATCCTCGGACTGCACTCGTGACCAAGAGTGTGTGTTGAGGGGCTACCGGCCGAACCCTTTAGCACAAAAGGGCTAAGTTGTGTGAGTGTTAGCGTGTGAGGTGCGAAATGCCGTCGACCACCACCCTTTCTGGGGAATGCGGCCAAGTGTCTGTATCTGTATATGTTCGTTTATACAATAGAAATAAATATAAAGACGGCCCCACCTTAAGTACCCAGAACCCCGGGTGGAAGCCGGGGATAAAATAATAGGCAAGTCCATGCCCTATCGGAGAGGGGCTGACGGCCCCTCCTGAGCGTCGCACTCAAATCTGTCTGCGAAAAAGAACGTCGAACTCCTCATAAGTTCCTCATGGACAGAAGACTTGACTCAGGTCGTAGTCGATGACACGAATGAACGCTTCTCGAAGCTGGACGCGAATATAATCGGAATGCAGAATGCCCTTGGCAAGACGAGCAAAATGGGCCTTCCCGAACTGGAGACTGAGGACTGCTCAGCGCCCTCCAGTGAAGTCGGTGAACACCTCGCTAAACTTGAGAACCTTTTTGCAACTATGAATACCCGACTGGATGAGCTGAAGAAGAGGATAGCGGCCACGGAACCCGAAACCTGTTCGTGTGCTTCCGCCTGTGACCTCTCTGATAGCATTGCTCTCCTCCCTGCCGAAACTCATAACGCCTGAACACCAAAAAATGTATGACAGACCGGATATTTGCCCATATAAACTACGAAAAGAACTGGGCTCCATGACTGGCCGTCCAATTCTCAACATCACCGCCAGCGGTGACGATAGCTTCACCATTGAAGTCGACACAAAAATTCAAAGTGACACTATACTCTCCAAAAACATGATATGCGAAAAGCCTTGCAAAATCATACCACACCCAACTTTTTCCATGAGTTCAGGCCTGATTTATATCGAGGGTCTCCCGAGTGATGAAGCCGACGAGTTCATCACCGGACTCGTTCAATACGAGGAATATATAGTTGAAGCGAAAATCGAAACAAAAATCAAACCAAAAAGAAACACCACCACGGCCCTTTTGCTTGAATTCATCTGCCCCTCCCCACTTTACTACATAGACATACCGTTTTCTGACGCCACAACCAAGGTTACACCCTTTGAAAGACGTCCGATGCGATGATATAAATGCCAGAAATACGGATACACGATCAGAGATTGTCACGGTAAGCAAAGATGCTCACACTGCTCCCAGGACGACCACGATAAACGGGACGATCCCTGGTCGTGCCCATCCGAAGAGTCTCACCGCTTTTACTGCAAAGTAAACGGCCACTCTACGGGACACTGAGACTGCCCCCAGGACAAGACTGAGAGGGAGATCCTGCAATACCAAACGGAGCACAAAGTCGGGCGACGAGAGGCTGCAGCCGCGATTCGCTCCCCCCAGGCTGACCCTCCCGCCCAGGAGAGACGATCAGCATCATTTCCTACCCACTTCCTCATAACGCTTGTAGATAGCGATGCATACAAAGTTGCTCCCCTAATGAACCCATTCACTATGATGAACTCGCTGTCCAAACTACTGGGAGGCAGACCGATAAACATAACCGACAGTAATAGAGGTATCATGGCCCACGTCGTAAATATCGAGCAAAGCTACGCTATACAAAGGATTAACAAAATAGACAAACACAAAGTAACTGTCGAAATACATCCGTTCTTCAACGTTACAAGACGAATTATATACACTTCCAACTACACTCCTAAAACTCACCTAAGCACTTTTGCAGCAGGTTTAGCTAAGGATTACGGAGTCACCGACGTTTCTCTAGCTAAGTGGATCAAACCACGGAACACCCACACCACCGCATATCAAATCACTTTCCCAGGACGCGACACACCTGAATTCGTAGTAAACCCGGGCGAACGGGGGAAAAACAAAAATGTGCCCAGTCGCGATATGGCCTGCAATGTTCAAAAAATGCCTGGAATACGGTCACGTCAACAAATACTGCCAGCGTCACATATCCCAACGCTGTAAGAGGTGCGCCTGTGAGCATGACCAAAAAGACTGCTCAGCCCGCCAACCTGAATGCTACCACTGCTGATGCCTCCATGAGGCAGGCGACCGCGACTGCCCTAAGTATATGGACCGAAAAGCAATGACAATCATACAAAACGACAGCAGAGTCACGAAAAGTAGCCATCCAAACCTTTTACGATAAAAATTCAAAGTGCCGTAATTTGAATTACGTCAAAGCAGTTAAATTTACAACTAAGATTACCCTCTCGGACAACTTTCACGTACCGTCAACATAGCCTATTACCATGACCCCAACACCCCTCCTCAGTACTAACAATACTTCAACTAGCCCAGCGACCGCCCTCGTAATAGAGACGGGCGCCCCAAGCAATAAATTCGCCAACGCCCAGGAGAGCACTGCGATGGATGCTGCCCCAGTGGACCACGAAGTGAGGTTCACTAACACGAAAACCAAACGGCAAAGGAACGAAGATTCCTCCGACGACGACCGCGGGGTACACGACGCTCTCATGCCACGAAGAAAACAGATGCGCAACAACCCACGAACCACGGTTCGCTTTGATCAGTGCGTTGAACGACTACAGACCGTCTTGAAAAACTCCATAGAAGAGAAACGCCCTCGCTCAAGAAGCAAACACAGGTCGTACTCCCTCGTCTTCCCCCTCCTACAAGAGCACTCGCAGCCAAGAACGCAGCGAGTCTAGGAGATCATGTTCTACAGAAAGCGGACGCTCTTGCGAACGCTCTCGATCTAGGACACCTGCGCCTCATAGACACGAACACCACGAAAGTTTCCTACAAACCACGCGGCCGCTCCAGACCATTAAGGTCTGAGCGTAAAACAGATCCGAAATGAACAACAGTACAATAGTGGAATTGCCAGGGACTATAAGAAAGAAAGATGAATTATTATCGCTTATCTCCACTCATAAACCTTTGGTGGTTGGCTTCCAGCAGATCAAACTCCGTGACACAGCCACCATTCTATCCCTCAATACGTCATACACCGTCGCGAAGGTCACAATAATGTGACTGTACACGGCGTAGTGGCAGTTACGATCCATCAAAGCATACCTCATCGCCTCCTCCATCTGAGAACAGAACTCCAAGCTGTCGCAGTGAAGATATGTATCTCGAAACCAATTACAGTGGTATCTATTTATTCGTCACGAAACCACGACCTCACGGAGGCACTAATGACGATCTGCTTAACCAACTGCATCATCCCGTTCTTCTCCTTGGAGACTTCAACAGCTACTACGAAGTGTGGGGATGCGTGAGAACAGACCACAGGGCAGTGATAATGGCCAACACCATAGACACTTACAACTGGTCCTTCTCAATGACGGATCACCCTCGAAAGGGAAACAGCCATCAATTTAACAATCTGTTCCCCCACTTTAGCACCCCAACTCGTTTGAGGAGACCTGCCTTCAACACATGACAGTAATCGCAACCCAGTGATCATATAGCTCCTTACTAACCAACCAAACAATCCCGACGCACAGGAACTTCGATTCAACTACCGGAAAGCGAGCTGGGACACATGTCGCATTGGACGATGTGGAAGGCCTTCCCGAAGACATTTCAGAGCGCGACCTTGTCATATATCTATACGAGAAATTCCGAAGTGCAGCTGTTGCATGCATTCCCCAATATTTACCCTCAACCTTTTTCCCAAAACCTTGGTGGTGTCCGGAGGTAAAAGAAGCAATGGACCAGCGTGAAGTGATGTACGGGGCCTTCCGCCGCGCACGTTCCCCCAGGAACCGAGTAGCCTGGAAAAGGGAAACTGCCGTGTTCCTCAAACTTAGCGTGGAGAAGAAGCGAGAAAGATGGACCCAATTAGTTGAGGGAATCGAAACGCCCCTCTTTCTCAAGTGTGAGGAGAAATCAGTGGTATCCAAGGTCGCCCCGAGCGACCTATCAACATACTTTCGGACGGAGACACTGTCTATTCTTCATACGCGGACATCGCGGACAAACTAGCTCAGACTTTCAGCCAAATACCGCAATCAACAAATTATACGGCTTCTTTCCGACGGGAAAAGATCCTAAGAGAAATTGAGCATATTGACTTCACTTCCGCAAATGAAGAATTTAACAACAAACCTTTCTCCCTCCATGAACATCAATATTCTATCGACCACACTCATGAAACCTCACTCGGGTCAGACCGAGTGCACATCAACATGATCAAACACCTTCCTGTCAACGCTCTCCAGCACCTACTAAATGTGTTTAATACGTTTTATTCAAATCCATCCTTTCCCAATCAATGGCGGGAATCCGTAATCATCCCGATACCCAAACCCGGAAAATGTCACGGCGACCCACATAACTATCGTCCCATTGCCCTAACTAGCGTCCTATATAAGACTATGGAAAGAATGATGAACTCACGCCTAGTCGACTACTTTGAAATGCATGCAGGCCTTAACAACACCCAGTGCGGTGGCCGTAAGCCACTCCACAACGGACCGCCTCGTACGATTAGAATCAGACATTAGACAAGCCTTCGTCCGAAGAGAACATGTGGCTTCCATATTTTTCGACGTTGAAAAAGCATACGACACTACGTGGAAATACGGGATCATGAAGGATCTCCACCGTAAAGGTTTGAGAGGTCGGCTACCACTTTTCATCCACCAATTTCTACAGAACCGCACCTCCAGAGTCAAGGATGGCAACACTCAGTCTCCGTCATATCCGCAAGAAATGGGCGTCCTCCAGGGAAGCGTCCTCAGTGTCACTCTTTTGATCCTCAAAACCGATCAGTTAGCCGACATTCTTCCCAGAGAAAAAAACTGCTCTCATCACTATACGTGGACGACCTACAAATAAGCTACAGACACCCCAGCCTCATTACAATTCAACATGAACTCCAGAAGTGCCTAAACCTAGTCGGGAACTGGGCTTCCCTAAACTGATTCCGATTTTCGCCCTCTAAAACTAAAAGCATGCATTTTACCCTTGTGCCCGGTTTACACCTGGAACCAGTCCTAACGCTGCACAACACACCTTTAGCATACGAAGAAACAATCCAATTCCTGGGTCTTATGTGGAACCCTAAACTCACGTGGCGACCCCACATTGCAGCCCTGGCGACTCGCTGCAAAAGGTCGTCAGGACTTATCCAATCGGTAACCTTTCTGAAGTTCGGTGCCGACATGGACACCGAAATGACGCTGTTCAGAGCAATAATACAATCGCGCATGGACTACGGAGCCGTTGTCTACAGATCTGCAGCCAAAACTACTCTCGACCATCGCAAGCAATGCATTGCGCATCACAACCGGCGCGTTCCGCTCCACGAACTTCCACTTGCTTGCTAACGAACTTCCACTTCCGCTCCGGCGAGGCAAACTTTCACTACAATACTATTTTAAGACTAGAAGGTCTGATCAACAACCCATCAATCAGCCACATCACCAACATATCCTATTAGCGCCTTTTTGCGGCTAAAAAGAATATATGCCCACCGTTTTCCCAACGTTTGGATAACCTGCTGACCTCGCTAAACATCAATCGCAAAGCTATTAAACCTTCATTTTCCTACCGAGACCTTCAAATTAACCCACCAACATGGATGATCAACCCACCACCGGTCAACCTAGACCTGCAAATGTACCCAACGCGTACCGGCAGGAATTCCTAAGACTACTCGAGGAAGAATATTTAGAGCACCGCCACATGTACACTGATGGCTCCAAAACCGCGGACGGAGTGGGAGCCGCCTCTGTGTGCGGGGACACCCCACTCTCGGCCAGTCTCCCAAAAGAGGCCTCTGTGTTCTCTGCGGAGCTTCGCGCTTCGAACTAGCCGCCTCTATCGCAAAACACATTGCTTCCCCAAATACATCTTATTCTCAGACAGTCTGAGTGTCCTCACCCAGCTTAAAACACTGCACTATGAATATCCAGTTCTACGTAAAATGCAGCACGATCTCTTTGTGATGACCGAGACGGGTCAGGCAGTGGAATTCTGCTGGATCCCCGGGCACTCGGGAATAAGAGGAAGCGAACTTGCGGACTTGCGGACTCACAAAGAACAATTTTTTGCCATACATTACCGGGACTGGTTTCCTATCATCAACTCCCATATAACATCCCAATGGGATGAAATGTAGCAGCAGAGTGGACAAAAGATGCTTTCAGTCAAACCCTCAGTCGGAGAATGGGAAACGAAGTTCAACAACAGAAAAAACCAAGTGTTCATCAACCGCTTGTGCACGGGACACACGTGGATAACTCACAACCACCTGATGGATGTCGACATAGGACCAAACGCGCCACCTTGCATCTGTTGCCACCAAGTAGCTATCAGCGTGAAACACTTACTGATGGATTGCAACGCACTCGCGGCAGCCCGTCGAGCGTTCCTAGATCCCCCGTGCAACCTACAAAGCCTACTCATGGACACAACCTACCGTAAAAAGCTTATCGCTTTCGGAAAACACACCGGACTTTACGAAGCTGTCTTAACCTCAAACACCTGTGCAAATGAGGTGGTCTCTCCACCCTGTTACGCACAGAAATAACACATTTTACGAAGATACGCATTAACTCTTTGCTCTCTCGTACGCGCTAGTACGCGAATATGCCACAATTGAAATATGTACTGACTTCATCTTGACATGACTAATATTTTCGCACGCGAGGTCGTGCGAACTTACCTGAATCAACGACGGTCGCGCCCTAAGGGGGAGCCTATTATGACCCACGTTGAGGCTCTGGTGGAAATGAGGCCCAAATCAAATTCTAACAATACTGTAAACATTTTCCACATTGCCTTTAAGACAGTTCCCCGTCCCAACATGCATGTGTTGGTGGGTATCGGTGTTTCGGACAAAACACTATCTGACGTTACCACCACTCCAAGGAGGAAACCGTGGCTATCATCAACAACCGTGTCCTTCGTTGCCTCCCTACCCCGTTTTGTGAGGCCCGTCATACCCTATTTGCCACCGCAGGCTATGTCCGTTGTACCCTTCCTGGCCCGAACGATGAATCACAGCATGTCCTGTATCCATCTCACTGCTGGCAATGTTCGTCATGGCCTTCCTAGCTCGTTTTATGCAGTCCAGCATGTCCTGTATCCATCTCACCGCAGGCAATGTTTGTCATGGCCTTCCTAGGTCGTTTTATGAAGCCTGGCATATCCTATATCCATCTCACAGCAGGCAATGTCCATCATAGCCTTCCTTTCCCGTTTTATGAAGCCTGGCGTATCTTATATCCATCTCACTGCAGGCAATGTCCATCATAGCCTTCCTAGGTCGTTTTATGAAGCCTGGCATATCCTATATCCGCGTGGGCACCCGTGCTTGGATGGAAGCTTTGGTGGCGTTCTCGCGATTTCAGGTGATAAGTTACCTCAGTCTCGTTTGAGGTGTCCATTGTTGCCTTTCTTTGTTTGGCTTGTGTTTTTGTGTGCTTGGGGAATAGAAACACTTTTCATGTAGCACCATGGTCGGCTCTGAAACAAAGAATTTTTAGTTGGATTTGTATACCATTCATTTGACAGACAGCTAAACATGTTCATAGCCAGACAGGCCAGCAGACTTAGGCTGAAATTTGAAATTATGGAAAGAGTTATAGCTGTTTCAAAATGGACTGGACTGCTTAACTTTGAGCAACCGTGTTTTCAAAGTTTTTTGCATTAATTTTGTTCATAAATAACTACCGTACATTTTGCTTCTCTAATGATGAAGACCCTCCATTTTATTGGCCAAGTGTGTGGGCTCCTCCTCATCTAGTCTACTGATTGATGGTTGTCTTATTTTCGACGAAGAACATGTATTCGTCTATTTATAGGACAAGGGCAAGGTATGATATCCTTCATCTCCTTTCCTTGTCAAGAATCTGATGTATTCTATCTGTTGACTGCATTCTTCTAACAAGCTATGACCCAGATGCCTGCTAACTCACAACTCCTGTATACCTGACCTGACCATGGCTTAGCAATATTCAAGATATTACTGAACGAACTATTGATAATTAGTCATCTTGCCCATTAAAAACACTGATATGTTATTTATGGGTGATCACTGCAAAAAAAAAAATCTAGATGCAGAGCCTTTCTGTCTGTGTTGACCACAAAATTATTTTCTGTCATGCTTAAGTTTTTCCTCTAAAAGTACGTTCATACTGCTCAACTTGAACAAAATAGACAGGTATGAAGGTTCA
>SDVV010001372.1:2574-25948 GCA_016164225.1 Gammarus roeselii
TTGATGCGGTAGAGAAACCCCCCGAGGTAGAAAGTTGGATGCGCTTCTGGAAGATTTTGTGAGTTTGCTCTTACCTGTTCCTTGTCATGTAAATTTGTTTCCGTGTCACGTTCGCTACGTTGTGAGAGTATATATCGTTATATATTTATGTATGGATTATAATTCTATGTTATTTATGTGGACATATACATGTGTTTTCTTATCTAGTTGTGGTATAATTGACTCAATCGATGCTTGATTGGTGGGTTCGTAGCGGTGGGGGGCTTGGGATATTTTTGTATGTTATGTTCATTTATCACTATATATTCTTTTATAGGATTAGTGTGGTAGGCGTGTCTAATAACTCAATTTGCAGCCTTAGTGTGCAAACGGCCCTGTTTGTATTAGCCTGAAGGTAGGATTACAGGCAAGGTTCTGTGTTTCCCATCTATTTATTTCATATTTATATATTATCTATAGGAATAGTATGGATTACTGGCGAGATGAAGTATGTATTGTGGGATGATGCAGCACCTACGGTCGAGAATCTATCTACCCCATATTGCATTATACAGTTTTTGAAAACATTTATATCAGTGTTCCATTGATGCGTTTTTCCAGTAGCAAAAATACCTGAACGATATGGATTTACTGTAAGTGAAAATATTATGTTATATATACTTAGTAATGATCGATTGATTTATGTTGAATTTGCGCAGTTTTGAGAATTTCGATCCGTTAACTCGTACAGTTTTAGGTATTTTAGGGCATTTTTGGCTTGCAGCTTCCACATTATTTTTAGGCATAAGGGGGTCGGTTGTTGCATCACAGTGGTAGTTTTATATGTATATATGAAACATCTGTTACGATTTAGCCGTAGTTACTTTAGTTAAAGAGATGTTAATTTATCCCTGTTCTGGACAGAAGTTGTGGGTAATTTCATTAGATTTTTGTATGTACTATACCGTATTTACTATAGGTTTCAGTTACATCGCCTGCATGTCTTGGTATCAAATACACATTTCTTGTTTGTTTGGTTAAATGATAGTTCATTCTCATTCATCATATTTGTAATGTATGTTTTGGGTATGGTAGAGAAATAATCTTCTTGCTTTGTTTTATCTCGTGAGATTCAGTAAAGGTCTTTCAGTTTTGTAGGTTCTCTGTTGAATTTCCATCTTCAATGCGATTTGTTGGTTATTTATACAATATCATAATATATTACGTATGAATGAATATACACTATAGAACATTATTTCAGGTCTAATTTAGTTACATATTGTTAATTTTCAATGTTTTATGTATCTCCTTTCATCCTGATACAATATTTGACGTAGTTATAATAGAA
The DNA here is from genome assembly GCA_016164225.1 of Gammarus roeselii. Lineage (NCBI taxonomy): Eukaryota > Metazoa > Arthropoda > Malacostraca > Amphipoda > Gammaridae > Gammarus > Gammarus roeselii. The sequence continues at coordinate 3,902 of SDVV010001372.1, forward strand.
ATAGAACAGAATATTTGTTACAAACTTGGTCTTGCTGTTGTACGACTATTTTTCAATATTTAGGAGGAGTTAGAGAGCCCCCTAGACAAAAGCTCATTCTGTTTATGCTTGCTGGTGTAAATGGACCGATTATTAGGATGGATACCATAATGTAGTACAATTTTATGTGAATTATAGCAGAGTAGAAAACCTTATTTAGCTATTTATTTATTTATTATTGATGTTATGTTTTTTTTTCCACAATAATCATAGGGATGTATGTTTGAGAGGTGTAAGTCCGCACTGCATCTTTGTGGAATTTTCGTCATTGATCCCTAGCAAATGTGTAATTTAACGTTTAGATGATAATTTACTGGATCGATGGGTCCTAGTGTAGAGGTGATTTACACTCTTTGGTTGTCATTTTGGAGTTCATCGATGTTCAACGTGAATTATGTACGTTCTTGTAGACCTCGATCTTGAGTTTCATGGTTTGTTAGTGAGGTTGTGCGACAAGCTACTCATCGTCGTAGTGTTTTACTTAAGTTATCAGTAAGCAGAACCCCAGCTTTTTATGGCCACACACTCTCTGAGACTCATTCTTGACCACTGTACATGTGTCTAGATTTTGATTATGTCCAGGATATGTCTTTGTTCGAGGCTGTTCAGAGATGATGGGTTAACAGATGCGAGGTACGTCTGTGCCATCGTATCATGACTGTTTGTTACCTCTAAATTTGTTTTATATCAGTGGTAGATTGCTGAGAAGTGGCCTAGTAAAGCATTATAGTGTTCACTTTTATGACACAGTAGGCTTGGATTTATACTCCCAGAGGCATAGCATCAGTTAGGTCTAGGAATTTATTATAGATTTGAATGGAATGGTGGTATAAAATAACATTTTTCACATTAACTCAGCGTAAAATGTCAGTTATTTTCGGTATGCTGTTATGTTAGTATACGATCTTAGTCATGAACCAGATCACGTCGGATATTGGAGTAGGGTTCATAATCTGGGTGCGGTAGGATACATCGTAAATAATAGTTAATCGTTGTTGCGTAGGGAGGAGTAGGAAATCTTATTTAGCTATTTTTTTTTGAGGTTGGTGTACATTTTGATTTGATATCATAGGAATATTTCTGTATTCGATATAAATTTGCCTATTTTAATGGGATGTTGGGTATAAAATGCGCTTATTTGGATGTTGTGCTTCAAAAATTTGGTGTGTTTCCCTTCTCGACATTGGATTTGAGTCCGGTTTCATATTACCTTGGAGATCTATTCTACCGGATTTATGTTGAGTGTTAGCGTTGAAATTTTTCAATAATTGAATGTACATCTCAATTATGTTATCCAATCGCAGGGATTTGCTAAATGCTTATTCCCGCAAGTCTTACTTATATAAATGTTTGTATTTCGTTTGCAGTTTAGACACTCATAAGTTTTTGATTAATTCAGGCTCTTGTTATGAGACTGCGTTCCGATTCAGAATATTTGACTTTTTCGACCATTCACCAGATCCACTTAAACATTTTTCACTGAAGGTCTGTAATAATGGCCATAATCCTAACTCATTCTAACCTAAAATTTTCAAGTATTGCATATTATTCCCCGTTTCATACTTATATTAGGTATTTTTCTTGATTGATTCAACCTTCATCCTTATCAAATCTAAACACATGACCCTGTAGTTTTACCAATCTATAGCAGATTGTGTGCCTACATTTAAATATATATTTTTTCACTTCGCTTGTTAGAGTTCCAGTAATATCGACCAGTCCCGAGTAATGTTAGGTCATCGCTCGTTTGTGGACTTTCGTGTTCAAAACGTTCATGTAAGCTTACCCCATACGTCAGTGAGTGTTACGAATGTTAAAGCGTTAGCAAGATTTATGTACGGTTTTACTGTTGGAATATGATTTTTTTTTGTAGTGTTGGCCGTTTTGTTCCTACCAATTTCGTCTCTTATATCAAATATTGAATAAATCCACTCTAACATACTTTTTCATACAGATCTGCATCGTAAGGTCCGCATTCCACAAGATCTAGGATATAAACCATGTCTAGGGTACATAATTAGCGAAATATCTATCAATGTACGATAACATAGATCAAATATCGATGAATGCAAAAAGGGTTACCATACAATGACGAATACATTATTACCTAGGCAACTTAACCTATTCTATCCAATAGTTATGTATTTTTAATCAAGTTTGATGGTTATGTATGATATAGATATGTATGAATTTCTCAACTAGGGCTGTATATTTATCATATCAAAAGCAGTTGAATACATTTTCTCCAATTTAATCCAGCATAAAACCTTCTGCAAATGTTTGGATTCCAGATCTTATTGTTAGCTCTTTTACTTGATCGGATGAGACTCAGCAGGTAAGATCCAAGAGAACTAATGCACTTCAATTTGTTACATTTTTAATGTGGGTCAGTTGTACGCGATGTTAGGTTCAAAGATATAGTCATTCTAACCAACTTATCCAATAATTATAAATTTTCATTCATGTTTGATAGATATGTATGATATTTAGTCATTATCTTGTGCGATGTACATATCAAATCCCTCCCATACGGCTTTATTTTTCGTAGTTTTTTTCTTCTGATGTCACACACCAGGTACACACATTCACGCTTTGTACGCATATGCAGAACCGGTCATGGTATAATGATGTCGTATACAGGGATAGTTACCGATACGATGTAGACACATACACACACACACACACACCCACACACATTTTGATTGCAAATACAGGATCGGTTAACATCTGAGGCACTTTAACGCTGATATATGTTTTTTTCCATTAGAACAAAATCCCTTGTTATTGTTACAAGATATTTATTGTGAACCACCTCCACGTCATGTTTGGTGAAAAGAACTAAGCATCTTAACCTATCCTATCCTTTTCTATCCAGGAATTATATAGTATCGATGAAGTTTTTGTGCATAAATTTGTTACTTTTTTTGTCGATTTATGATATATTCATTTTCATCCTCTCCACTTGGTTTTACATTTTTCATCTAGCCTTTTCACACCCATCAAAACCTAACATGACCTAACTTTATGTATGGTGTTCAGTCATTGCTATATACATATGAAGCCCTCCAAACGACTCTAAATAATAACTTCAACATATATGCTATTAATTTTGTTGGCACTCTCATCCCATATATATTAGCAGAGAGGACCCATTTTCAATCTTAGATGGTTTGAATAATACGGTTAATTCATATTATTTCTGATTTTGACACAATTCTACGTCACTTTACCATATTATTCACACCCATCATAGCCTGACCTGACCTCACGTACGGTATTCAGTCACTGATATATACATATGAACCCCTCCATACAACTCTAAATATCACTCTAACATACATGTTATTTATTTCGTTGTCACTCTCGAGTCATATATGTTACCAGAGATTTCCCCATTTTCGAACTTACGTGGATTGAACGCTACAAGTATTTCAAATTTGCATTCAGATTCATACAAACGGACACGTAGTCTCAGACCATGTTTTTCTTAATTTACTTCAATATCTCCGCTTAACTCTACAACCTTTGACAACTTGCATCTCTGATTTTTCATTTTTCTTTCCTATATTTTTTTTATCCTAACGATGACTTCGTTTCAAGATCTGATCGATCGCTAATTTATATCATACCATTCTGTAACACATCTAGATCATTTACCTCGAGCGAGGTTTTCTGGCATCATTTCAACCCTTGAAACAATTTTTTTCTACTGATTCCGAAGATTCGATGTTACCTCCGTCTGTCACGATATTCACAATTCATTACTTAACCTTCGAGTTTAGGATAATATTAACATTTCATTGTGAATATACGTTCTTTTTATTAGTATTTATTAGCATTATTTACAGACCTTGCTGCCATTATCAATATCATATACCTGGTTTTTGATATTCAAGCAGCATTGTTCGTCATCCAACAGTACTTTTCTTCACTATATTTCAGTATACTCTCAAAATTCATCTTATCCTCTATCATATCTTTGATGCGAATACCGAAGGCTATTCCGTTCCCGTGTGTCAATAAATGTATTACTTCTTCTTCTCAAACTTAATTATTCGAATCTTTTCCAATTCAAAGTCATTCTGAGATTCATCATTGAGAAATTTTGCATACGTTTCAGTTTCTCTTTTGTTCTTAGGTATAATCTATTGTCCACTACCTCAGCTGTATTACAATCATGATGAAGATTTCACCCTTGGATCATATAAATTATCGAGATTTGCTTCTCTTATCCCCTCCCCCTCCCCTCCTCCTAAACTTACTCACATACGAATGTAACGCGTCCACATTAATTTCCCAAAGCAGACTTCCTTTTTCCTGCATACATTTATGAATTATATCTCCCACTCGTTTGATTCTTGTTTGTCCATTCTGATATAACTGTTATTTACCACACTAGTCAATATTTATTCGAACCGACTCATATCATCTTCGGAGATTTCTTCTTCCAGCACTTGTAAACAAAATTTTGAGCTATGAATGTTAATTTTTTTGTTTATTGTATGTGTCTCAAGCGTATGTACGTGTTACATGAGTTAGAAATATATAACACAAATTTAATGTTCAGAATTTCAATGAAATTTCAAATCTTTGAGGGATGACAGAGCCAAGTCTGTATTTTGCAGTGATAACTTGGCTATTTAAGTTTGGTGACATCCCCCGAAAATTTGAAATTTCATTGAAATTTTGAATATTAAATTTGTGTTATATATTTTTAACTCATGGAACACGTACATACGCTTGAATATTCACATTCACATACGTACTCAGGCCTATACATATACACAGATGATGACCTAGGTGAGAAATGTTAGGCCAAATGTTTCGCGAAAAAACACATGTAAGCAACTTATAATAGCTAGCTGTTAATCAAGAATGGAGTCAGTGATACGTTGAGATCAAGCGGAGACACACGTTTCGTCATACAATAAACAAAAAAATGAACATTCATTGCTCAAAATTTTGTTTACAAGTGCTGGAAGAAGAAATCTCCGAAGATGATATGAGTCGGTTCGAATAAATATTGACTAGTGTGGAAAATAACAGTTATCGCAGCATGGACTCACAAGAATCAAAAGAGTGGAAGATATCATTCATAAATGTATGCAGGAACAAGGAAGTCTGCTTTGGGAAATTAATGTGGACGCGTTACATTCGTATGTAAGTAAGTTTAGGAAGGAGGGAGGGGGAGGGGATAAGAGAAGCAAATCTCGATAATTTATATGATCCAAGGATAAAATCTTCATCGTGATTGTAATACAGCTGAGGTAGTGGACAATAGATTATAACTAAGAACATAAGAGAAACTGGAAAGTATGCAAAATTTCTCAATGATAAATCTCAGAATAACTTTGAATTGGAAAAGATTCGAATAATTAAGTTTAAGAAGAAGAAGTAATACATTTATTGACACGCGGGAACGGAATAGCCTTCGGTATCCGCATCAAAGATATGATGAATTATAGGATGGATTTTGAGAGTATAATGCACTATAGTGATGAAAAGTACTGTTGGATGACGAACAATGCTGTTTAAATATCAAGAACCAGGTATATGATATTGATGATGGCAGCAAGGTAGGTAAATGATGCTAATAAATACTAATAAAATCAATGTATGTTCGCAATGAAATGTTTATATTATCCTAAACTCGAAGGTTAAGTAATGAATCGGAACATCGTGACAGACGGAGGTAACATCGAATCTTCGAAATCAGTAGAAAAGAATTGTTTCAAGGGTTGAAATGATGCCAGAAAACCTAGCTCGAGGTAAATGATCTAGATGTGTTGCAGAATGGTATGATATAAATTAGCGTTCGATCAGATCTTGAAACGAAGTCATCGTTAAGGATAAGAAAAATATAGGAAAGAGAAAAAGGAAAATTCAGAGATGCAAGTTGTCAACGGTTGTAGAGTTAAGCGGAGATATTGAAGTAAATTAAGAAAAAACATGGTCTGAGACTATGTGTCCGTTTGTATGAATCTGAATAAAAATTTGAAATACTTGTAGCGTTCAATCCATGTAAGTTTGAAAATGGGGGAATCTCTGGTAACATATATGACTCGTGAGTGACAACGAAATAAATAGCATGCATGTTAGTGATAGTTAGAGTTGTATGGAGGAATTCATATGTATATATCAATGACTGAATACTGTACGTGAGGTCAGGTCAGGCTATGATGGATGTGAATAACATGTTAAACTGACGTAGAATTGTGTCAAAATCGAAAATAATATGAATTACCCGTAACATTCAAACCATCTAAGATTGAAAATGGGTCCTCTCTGCTAACTTATATGGGATAAGAGTGCCAACAAAATTAATAGCATATATGTTAAAGTATTATTTAGAGTCGTTTGGAGGGCTTCATATGTATATAGCAATGACTGAACACCATACATGAAGTTAGGTTATGTTAGGTTTTGATGGGTGTGAATAGGCTAGATCAAAAATGTAGAGCCAAGTGAAGAGGATGAAAATGAATATATCATAAATCGATAAAAAGTAACAAATTTATGCACAAAAACTCGATTGATACTATATAATTCCTGGATAGAAAATGATCGGATAAGTCAAGATGCTTAGTTCTTTTCACCTAACATTACGTGAAGGTGGTCCACAATAAATATCTTGTAACAATAACAAGGGATTTTGTTCTAGTGGAAAAAAACATATATCAGAGTTAAAGTGCCTCAGATGTTCACCAATCCTGTATATGCAATCAAAATGTGTGTGTGTGAGTGTGTGTGTGTGTGTGTGTATGTGTCTACATTGTATCAGTAACTATCCCTGTATACGACATCATTATACCATGGCCGGTTCTGCACATGCTTACAAAGCGTGAATGTGTGTACCTGGTGTGTGACATTAGAAGAAAAAACTACGAAAAATAGAGCCGTGTGGGAGGGATTTGATATGTACATCGCACCAGATAATGACTAGATATCATACATATTCATCAAACTTGAATGAAATATACAATTATTGGATAAGTTGGTTAGAATGACTATATCTTCGAACCTAACATCGCGTTCAACTGACCCACATTAAAAATGTAACAAATTGAAGTGCATTAGTTCTCTTGGATCTTACCTGCTGAGTCTCACCCAATCATGTAACAGAGCTAACGATAAATTCTGGAATCCAAACATTTGCAGAAAGTTTTTTGCTGGATTAAATTGGAGAAAATGTATCCAACTGCCTTTGATATGATAAATATACAGCCGTAGTGGAGAGATTCATACATATCAATATCATACATAACCATCAAACTTGATTAAGAATACATAACTATTGGATAGAATAGGTTAAGTTGCCTAGGTAATAATGTATTCGTCATTGTATGGTAACCCTTTTTGCATTCATCGACATTTGATCTATGGTATCGTACATTGATAGATATTTCACTAATTATGTACCTTAGACATGGTTTATATCCTAGATCTTGTGGATTGCGGACCTTACAATGCAGATCTGTATGAAAAAGAATGTTAGAGTGGATTTATTCAATATTTGATATAATAGACGAAAATGGTAGGAGCAAAACGGCCAACACTACAAAAAAAATCATATTCCAACAGTAAAACCGTACATAAATCTTGCTAACGCTTTAACATTCGTAACACTCACTGACGTATGGGGTAAGCTTACATAAACGTTTTGAACACGAAAGTCCACAAACGAGCGATGACCTAACATGACTCGGGACTGGTCGATTTTACTGGACTTGTAACAAGCGAAGTGAAAAAATATATATATAAATGTAGGCACACAATCTGCTTAGGATTTATAAAACTACAGGGTCAAGTGGTTAGATTTGATAAGGATGAAGGTTAAATCAATGAAGAAAAATACCTAATACAAGTACGAAACGGGGAATAATATGCAATACTTGGTAATTTTAGGTTAGAATGAGTTAGGATTATGGCCATCATTACAGACCTTAAGTGAAAAAGGTTAAAGTGGATCTGGTGAATGGTCGAAAAACTCAAATGGTCTGAATGGGAACGCAGTCTCATAACGAAGGCCTGAATTAATCAAAACTTCTAAGTGTCTAAACTGCAGACGAAATACAAACATTTATAAAAGTAAGACTTGCGGGAAGAAGCATCTAGCGAATACCTTCGATCGGATAACATAATTTAGATGTACATTCAATTAATGAAGAATTTCAACGCTAACACTCAACACAAATCCCTTTGAATAGTTCTCCAAGGTAATATGAAACCGGACCCAAATCCAATGTCGAGAGGGGAAACATACCAAATTTTTGAAGCATTACATCCAAATAAGCGCATTTTATACCCAACATCCCATGAAAATAGGCAAATTTATATCGAATACAGATATATTTCTATGATATCAAATCATAATGTACACCAATATCTAAAAAAATAGCTAAATAAGATTTCCTACTCCTCCCTAAGCGACAACGATTAATTATTATATACGGTGTATCTTACCGCACCCAAATGATGAACCCTACTCCAATGTCCGACGTGATCTGGTTCATGACTAAGATCGTATACTAACCTAACAGCCATACCGAAAATAACTTACATTTTACGCTGAGTTAATGTGAAAAATGTTTTCTTATACTACCATACCATTCAAATCTATAATAAATTCCTAGACCTAACTGATGCTATGCCTCTGGGAGTATAAATTCTAGCCTACTGTGTTATATAAATGAACACTATAATGCTTCACTAGGCCACTTCTCAGCAATCTACCACTGATATAAAACAAATTTAAAGGTAACACAGTCATGATACGATGCCACAGACGTACCTCGCATCTGTTAACCCATCGTCTCTGAACAGCCTCGAACAAAGGCATATCCTGGACATAATCAAAATCTAGACACATGTACGTGGTCAAAAATGAGTCTCAGAGAGTGTGTGGCCATAAAAAGCTGGGGTTCTGTTTACTGATGACTTAAGTAAAACACTGCAACGATGAATAGCTTGTCGCATAACCTCACTAACAAACTAGGAACTCAAGATCGAGGTCTACATGAACGTATATAATTCACGTTGAACATAGATGAACTCCAAAATGACAACCAAGAGTGTAAATCACCTCTACACTATGACCCATCGATCCAGTAAATTATCATCTAAACGTTAAATTACACATTTGCTAGGGATCAATGACGAAAATTACACAAAGATGCAGTGCGGACTTACACCTCTTAAACATACATCCCTATGATTCTTGTGAAAAAAAAACATAACATCAACAATAAATAAATAAATAGCTAAATAAGGTTCTCTACTCTGCTATAATTCACATAAAATTGTACTACATTATGGTATCCATCCTAATAAATCGGTCCATTTACACAAACAAGCATAAACAGAATAAGCTTTTGCCTAGGGGCTCTCTAACTCCTCCTAAATATTGTAGAATAGTCGTACAATAAATATACAATACCCTAACAGCAAGACCAAGTTTGTAACAAATCTTCTGTTCTATATCTATAATAACTACGTCAAATATTGTATCAGGATGAAAGAAGATTTATAAAACACTAAAAATTAACAATATGTAACTAAATTAGACCTGAAATAATGTTCTATAATGTATATACATACGTAATATATTCTGATATTGTATAAATAACCAACAAATTGCATTGAAGATGGAAATTCAACAAAGAACCTACAGAACTGAAAGACCTATACTGAATCTCACTAGATAAAACAAAGCAAGAAGATTAATTCTCTACTATACCCATGACATACATTAAAAGCGTGATGAATGAGAATGAACAATCATTTAACCAAACAAACAAGATATGTGTATAAGATATCAAGACATGCAGGCGATGTAACTGAAACCTATAGTAAATACGGTATAGTATATACAAAAATCTGATGAAAATACCCACAACTTCTGTCCAAATCAGTGATAAATTAACGTCTCTTTACCTTAACTACCACAATGATGCAACAACCGACCCCCTTATGCCTGAAATAATGTGGAAGCTGCAAGCCTAAAATACCCTGAAATGCCTAAAACTGTATGAGTTAACAGATCGAAATTCTCAAAACTGCGCAAATTCAACATAAATCAATCGATCATTACTAAGTACATATAACATAATATTTTAACTTACAGTAAATCCATATCGTTCAGGTATTTTCGTTTTTGGAAAAAGGCATCAATGGAACACTGATATAAATGTTTCAAAAACTGGATAATGCCCAATGGGGTAAATAGATTCTCGACCGTAGGTGCTGCATCATCCCACAATGCATACTTCATCTCGCCAATAATCCATACTATTCCTATAGATAATTATACATATGAAATAAATAGATGGGAAACACAGAACCTTGCCTGTAATCCTACCTTCAGGCTGGTACAAACAGGGCCCTTCGCACACTAAGGCTGCAAATTGAGTTATATGACACGCCTACCACACCAATCCTACAAAAGAATATATAGTGATAAATGAACATATCATACAAAAATATCCCAAGACCCCACCGCTACGAACCCACTAATCAAGCATCGATTGAGTCAATTATACCACAACTAGATAAGAAAACACACGTATATGTCCACATAAAAAATATAGAATTGTAATCCATACAGAAATATATAACAATATATACACTCACAACGTAGCAAACGTGACACGGAAACAAATTTATAAGACAAGGAACAGGTAAGAACAAACTCACATAATCTTCCAGGAGCGCATCCAACTTTCTACCTAGGGGGGTTTCTCTACCGCATCAATCCCCCCCCCCCATCCAGAAAACTTGCTATAACACTATTCATACCAGAATCGGAAAAATATATATAACGAGCAACAGTTAGTGACCAATATACTCCAGTGCAACCATCTAAAGAAGAAAAAAACATATCTATAAATACAATATATATCAAAATATAGTACAAATTAAAATGTTCATAACATTAACCTTGCCAATCAAGAACTCAAGCCTGCTTCCATCCCGCCGTTCCCCCTTCCGTCCCCTCTCACGACCCCCCCCCCCTCCCCTCGTCCGTTAGCTGACTCGGGCACCAAACCAGTTCCGGTACCCTCTGCCCCGCCCTCCCCCATCTCTGCGCGAACCCCCATACGCTCGGTGAGTCAAGGTTGCATGCACCGTGTCCTACCCCGACCGGCTCTTATATCCCTATCTAATTCCTTCACATCCGCGTTTCGCGCCTCTTTACACTACTCGTGAGAGGGCAAGAACTGGAAAACTTTTGGGAAGAATGGGAACCGTTGAGGGATTTGTTGCTGAGATGAGCGAAAAAATGTGTGGTGTGCGCTGTGCAAGCGAGGTCGTTGGCGGCCAACGACAACTATAGAAAGAAGAGAAAAGAGAAGAAACGGATGCTGAAGAGAGCTAAGAGGGACGCAGATGACAGGTGGGTCAGACAGTTGAGTCAGAATTTTGAGGGGGACAAAAATATGTTATTACACGAGGGTAAGAGGGTGAGAAAGGGGGATACCGAGAGGGAGGAGGGGGGAGAGATGAATACGGTCGATTGTTGTTAGAGAGTGGTGATGTACGGAAGAGATGGACAAATAATTTTGATAAGTTGTTGAAGGTTTGGATGTCAGAGAGGTGGACATTGTTGCTGTGGGTGGTGGTGCTCGGATACGGCTTTGGGAGACAGACTTGTTGCGGATATTACTAAGGAAGAAGTGCAGGAGGTGGAATAGGTGATACAAGCAAGGAAAAACCCTTTATTTGGACGGTGTTACGAACGAGTGCCTAAAGAGGGATGGAGTGACGATAGTTGAATGGTTGGTAAGGCTACTGAATGTTTGTTCTGTATTAGGTGTGGTGCCGATTGAGTGGCGCAGTGCAAGTATTGCTCCACTGCATAAGGGCAATGACGATAAAAACGAATGCTGAAATTCTAAGTGTATCAGTTTGCTATTTGGTGTCGATAAGTTGCACGGGAAAGTGCTGATCAAGCGGATCAGGCACAATACGGATAGTGCAATTGACGAGGAATAGTGTGGCTTCAGGAGTGGTTGAGATTTTTGCCGTGAGACATGTCAGGGAAAAATACTTTACCTTGCCTAGGGAAATGATGTGTTCTGGGATTTCATGGGTTTGAAAAAGGTATACGATAACGCCGACAGGGAAACGTCTTAGAGGGTGATGCGTTTGTAGGGGGGCTTACATTTGTTGAAAGCGGTCTTAAGTTTACAGGTTGGCAGCAAACCATGTGTCAGAACGGGGAGCGAGGTGAGACTTTGGTTTACTTTGACAGTGGGACTGAGATAAGGCTACGATATGTCTCCTAGGCAGTTCAATCTCTTCATGGATGGAGTGGCCAGGAAGGTGAATGCGAGTGTATTGGGTGGTGGATTCGAGGTATTGGAAGCAAATGGATGGAATTGGCACTTGAGTCAGTGACTGTTTGCGGATGACACTGCCCTGATGGTGGATTCAGAGGAGAAGTTGTGTAGACTGGTGTCGGAGTTTGGGAGAGTGTGTGAGAAGAGGAATCTGCGAGTTAACGTGGGTAAAATGAAAGAAACGAGATGTTCGTGAAATATCGATACAAGCAGAATTGGTGTCCTTCTAAATGTAGGCTTATTGTATGATGTACACTGTTTCAAGTATTTGGGCTCTCATGTGGAGTAGACTGAACCAGTGAAAACAGAGGTTAAGTCACAAGTGAAGGAAGGGTGTAAAATGTTGGGTGCGATGAAAAGCGTAACGAGTTGTACGACGTTGGGTATGAAGCAAAGAGAGGTTTGTATGAGGAGGTACTTGTCCCAACACTGTCATACGGAGCTGAAACTTGGGAGGTGAAAGCAGAAGACAGAAGATGGTTGAAGCCTTGAAGGTTTTCAAGATGAAATGTTTGAGGGACTTAGCTACAGTAACGCTGAGAGATAGGATCGATAACAATATTTTTCGGATTAAAATGATGATTGTGTAGAAGTTAGTGGACAGAGCAAATTCACATGTTCGAGATGGTTCAGACACATGGTAAAGATTGGTGATGGGAGATTGGTGAAAAACGTGATGAAAGCGGAGGTGAAAGGATGTAGGCCTATAGGTAGACCCAAGTATGGGTTCATGGATTGCGTGAAGCAGGCGTTAGGATGGAGGGACATAATTGTGGAGGTTGCGAGAGTGCATGCAATGGACAGGCGTGAGGGAAGAGTGATTTTGAATGGATGAGTTTTGACGCTGCACTACAGTACTTTCCCGTCCTTGCACGTCTCGTTAAGAAGCAGCCGTGCGTGGGGGAGGGCGCGGTTACTATGTCGCAGCTGGGGTCAACAGGTTCCGCTGGTGGGCCCTTCTGCTGACACTAATCTCGAAACGCACACCTGACCCGAAGGGTTTGTTGAGAGGTCTCCTGGTCGGACCCTCTTACGGCAGAGGGCTAAGTTTGTGTGCGTTGATTGTATGAGATGAGTGTGAGGGGCGACTTGCAATCAGTCAGAACCTTTCAGATTGATTCAGCCTAGTGTGTGTACCTGTATTCATTCCAGTTTATGTCATTCGTTTAGGCATACCAATTTTATTTTTTTTTATTTTAAATAATACTGCTTGCTGATAGCTTTAAAACCGTTTCAAGTTCTGCTACCTAGATCAAAGTTTTTGTGTATGATTGCAAAATATGGATTCAAGCTCAAATTTGTTGTGCCAAATATCTGAGTGTTTTATCCATGCTAGCCAGATCCTTCGTCGGTTGGTATTATTCCACCACACTGAATGATTTTGAACAATTGAGCAAATTTGAAATGTAAAAGACTGACATTGGAGTTAACACTCGGAATCACATTGCATTAAACGAAATTAAATAATGGTGTCCTTCTCTGTCAAAACAATTTTGAAATATAACTATCCAAATGATATTAAATATTTTCTCATGCCTTTCTTGTTTATTTAGTAGATATGTACGTTCATTGAATAATTATTCAACAGCATGGCCACTCTCATTTCTTGATTTAACTTTACCTGGGATTGTCCAGAGTGCCGATTGCCATCAATAGTCCCTCAATTCTCACCGACCTCTTTTTACTGCTCTCTAGCCCGTGTTACTCTCCGGTGATTGATCGAGCTAAGTGTATGGATTCAAATCTCTCAAATGTTGTTAGTGTGGAGAATATGTAGTACAGATACAGACGCAGCGCCAAATCCTCAGAAGGGGGGTGTCCTACAGCAAGACGCACCTTACACTCATCTCATGCACTCACACACATACCTAAAATCTGTGAGCTACCCTACAGGCAGTGCAGATCATCGGTACTGAAAGATTCGCACTCCAAGGTGTGAGGAAACAATAATGGTATCGAAGCTATAAATATTCAGAATTTAAAAGATTTATACGTAATAGAGGATTCATTCGTAGTTGTTCATACAGTTACACGTTTATGTGCTCTTTTATTAATGTACCGAAGTCTATTATGGAGTTGATGACCCCCCCCCCCCACCCTCCCCGCCAGCAAGACCACTAGTGGTGCAGGCAGTATATGAGGTCAGTGAGTAGACTTTACAGTGTGAAAATGAAGATTTAAAGCACCGGTTGTGATGTGTACAGCGTTGGTTGCTCAAGGATGCTGCTGAGAGGTCGTCTCGTTGGTTCAGGATCCCATACGAGACTCAGAAACTTGATGGAGTCTTAGGTGAGTGGTCATATGCGAGTGTCAACGTGTTTGCTGGTATAAAATGCATATGACTAGCGCACAACTGCCAGAGCAAGAAGTTTCATTGAGTCGGACAGTGTCGAGATGGTTGGCTCTACGTGCAGAATGTTGCCGGTGCTTTGTTGGGCGCTGTTGATGGTGGCGCAGGCACGGAGACTGGAGGTGAGTGACGTGCGCTCAAAGGTGTTTTCTATTTCTTGTGGTATCAATCTACGGTAACGTGTTATACGAGACTATTCTCTAAGACGCTATTCATCACATTATATTTTTCTTAACATAGTGTTTTTCTTCTTGACTAGAAATACTGATAAATGCTTACAAAATGTAGTCACCTAAAATATGCTGATAAATACGTTTCTAGTGTAACGTTATATTAAACGATGCAACCTGGTTTCAGACGTGGTGTAGGGTCCTCAAATCAGTACTCTTGCAGCAGACTAGATTGATTTTTCATCGCAAGCTTACTTATATGTTTCGTTTCTAAAGGTTTATGCTATTAGGTTTACGTCTCCTTTCTACAGATTTGTGACCTTGTTTCCAATCTCGTTAATTACAACATGTAAGCTATCTCTTGGTCATTGGCTTATAGGTCACTGGTTCATGACCCAATGATCCACCATTTCCGTTTATTAATAAGACGATTTCTGTAGCGCACAGAAAACCTTTTTCATGTATTATCGACGCAATAACTTTTGTCATTTTGCGGTATGTTTTCGATATCCCTACATTAGATTGTGCTTTATTAAGTATGTGCATGCATTCATTCATCGCGCGGGGATTTCAGGAACAAAACACGAAAAGACCTTATTTCTGGCGTCTATTGTACTCCATAACGCGAATCTCGGTCTGTCATCTCTGATATTTATTTGCGAGAGACAATAACTTATATATTATTTTATAACAACGTTAGAAAATTGATTCAATCTACAGACCGAAATTTCTTCACGATCATGGTTTTTCTTGTTTACAAGTTTTTAAAAGCAAGCGTGTCGGCATCTTATTTGTAAGTAATTCGAGTATAGTGAAGAGAGCAGTCTCCTGTCACGGGGAGGATGTCTGCCAGCTGATCTATTTTGATGATATAAAGAGTGACAATAAGGATGACAACAGAGTGTCACCGACCTTGATTTTGAAGGAACGATTCTGCATAAATTGGTTCATAACAAGTGACAGACTGCCTCTCAGGCCCTAGCGGTTAAGATCTTTCGTGATGACATATTTCTAGGTAGTGCCATGTCTTTTCCAACGCCGAATAAAATGGAAAACAAATGGACGTGCGTCCGGCATCTGAGTGTTGTTGATGCCAGCATGTATTTCGAGGCCACCAATGAAGCGTGAGAACTTATTATTCTATCCATCATCATACATAGGACGCTGACAAGGGCAATAGGGTGGTAGTTACGAGGAACACTATGCCCTTTTCCGGGTTAAGTTATAGCGATGCTTATCGGTCCTCGCCAGTTGAATGGGAAAAGCAGTTGGAAAGCACTTGAATAATTTGTAGATTGTGACATCTGGCTGATTTTTTTTGCTGGTATGTCAGCTATTTACTCATATGATGAATTAATGGAATCTGCCCAGCGTCTGAAGGGAAGTGGATAGGTGTTCCGGTTGATATTGTTGGCTTATTAGGTGCAGTTTTCTTGTTCTAGTAAATTCGACGGACGCCTTTTGAATGCTGTTCGACTTATATGGGACCTTGCACGACAAAAATTCCATGCAATCTTTCACACTTTATGAGTTACTTGTCATAGGTATGGGCACCACCACGGTTGTCGGACAAAATTTAGGGGATTATTGAGGAATGCATTCGACAGCTGCTCTGCGGAATTTATCAGAAAGGGGGCTGGCGAGGTCATGTATTGAAATGTTGTTGGAGATATCATTCACATCGTGCCACGCGATACGTGTTAGGAATGCCCGCCAAGTGTATTTTTTTTGTAGATGAACCAAAGTTCTTGTGCAGGATGGTTGTTAGATTGATTGGAGAGTAAGAATGTACCGAGTGGGTTATGGTCACTGTCATGTTATCAAGGCAGGACTCTCAAATCGAGTTGGGGTGTCAAAGTTGGGAAGCATATTGATTTGTCGACGTCAACGAGCTATATCTAACAAAGAAGCACACAACATTTTCTTACTTCGTAATTCAAAATGTTAACCATCTACTTATATTACGGTGCATTCTTAAAGGTATTTTACCATTTAGCTTGAGAGTTCTGTAACAAGTTCATAAATATTAGTTGCCATGATTTGACACGCATTTACAACAAAGTGCAAACTGGCACCGCATAAATAAGTTTGCATGTATTAGCCTTCACAGCTCAGCACGAGCTTTGACAAGCTATACACGGATGAATTAACAAGTATTTGCCACGGAGCGAACTCTTATTCAACCACACTCAGCGTCAGTCTCATCCAATTCTGCGATTCCATTTCAATGTTTGTGTTCTGTTAGTGGATTTTTTTGTTTGCATTCGAGAACTTGTTCTTTGTAAATAACACCTTCGAGATTTGTCACTTAGGTTATGGTGTTAGCTCATAGATATGAGTTTAAAATTCTGCACCATGTTTTAAGTTGCTAGCTTGTGTACCCAACGTTTTTAAATGTTGTGTGATATCTGGCTAAAAAAATCACATAATACGTTGGCATCATTGTAGTATGATGGTCTCTGGTATACATGACCAGTTATGTGTTGGGTGGCCTAGTGGACGGTCCAGCCTCGAATACCAGTGACCGCGGGTTCGATGACTGGCAACGGAACAAGTTTTTGTTTTTCAGACGATGATTTCTCAATTAATTTGTGTCAGTTTCTCAGCGGTACACTACATATATTTTCTTCAACAGTAGTAACAAGGTAATGCCAGGTCCTGGGACCTTCTGGCATATAGCATATAGCATCGCTATATCAGTACATTTAGCTACATCAGCCACCCCTCTGTTTCTGGGTAGAAGCTTTGTTGATATTCGGTAAAAGCAGATAATTAGGATTATTTTTTATACGATCGATGTTCATTTGCAGTTTCATAATGCAAACAGATGTGGAAATATAGTATTGCAATGTGTTTCATATTGTTTAATCAGTTACTATCAGTTCCGAATCAAAGGTCGAGCTGCTAAAGTGGGTGTAAGTAATATTCGCTGCCGGAATTTATTTATACCGTTAACCCAGTTAGCTTTAATTATTTTGTTAAATGTAGTGACTTCAACCTGAACCTTCTTAGTTCTGATGATTTAGGAGCCTTGTTTATTACCGATTATATGGAAAGCATTTCACACAACGCCATTAATCACTAAACCAACAGAAATCGCAGATCCGTATCTACAAAAATTGATAACATGATAGCATATTCAATTTCAATTTATCTCTTGAGTACTTTTTTTTTTCACCTCTAACCATCTACCTGTATATTTTACGCAGAAAAAATTTGTAACACAATAGAAGTGGTATATTGGCAATGTAAGGAATTTAAAGATATAATCACACTTGATTGATGATCATTCCATAACAATCCTTTTAGATTAACCTAAACCGACGTCGGGTGTCTCAGTACTAAGTTAACCATGCACTATCTACTGTATTAGCTTCATCCAATTACATATTGTAATGTATGACCTGGCACGATAAGTACACGATTTGTTGATAGGTCCAGTTTAAGTTATGACAAGTTAAGCTGCCTTTAAAGCATTCTGCTTCTCCGAGGCGACTTTGTGTGTGGCCACCCATGCGTGACATTCACTGGTTAAAATAACGTGAACACAATCAACAAATCCCATGAACCATCGATACAAAATCAAGCGACGGAAAGGTGCTGAATTCTCACCGACGGGAGAGCCGCCAAGTGTTCACACTCCTTTGCTATACGACTCCCTTTCCACCACTATGCCGGTGTCGGTCAACTATGAAGCACGACGTATTCGCTTTGAGGCCCCCTCTACGCCACACTGGATGTGTCGGTCAACTATGAAGCACGACATATTCACTTTATAGCCCCCTGTACGCCACACTGGCTGTGTCGGTCAACTATGAAGCACGACGTATTCACTTTAATGCCTCCTTTACACCACACTGGCTGTGTCGGTCAACTATGAAGCACGACATATTCACTTTAATTATTTGTGAACAACTAAGAACAAGAGTAATAGTCGTTTTCCGAACTTTCATGCTACTATCAGTTAAGAAAGATTGAAAAAATCCTAATAGTATAAGCAATACTGAAATACAGTGAACAACACCGACGGTGCGGGCTGTATCATTGGGCGCACGAAAAACAACTCAGCATTCAAACCCTACGTAAATTCTAGATTATTTTTTGCCAAATTGACATAAGCGTTGCATACATCAAAGATTAATCACAAAGATCTCATAATCTAAATACGCAATACAAAAGGCACATCAACACAAGTGATTCAACAACAACGACTACCGCAGCAAACATAATTCCTCAAATACCACAGAAATTTGGTTTCCAAACAAATTCCTTATCAGGTTATTTATTAGCTAGGATAAGACAGAGTCCAATGGCGGGGAGGAATCTCAAATGTTGGAGCTCGTTATTTGTGGGTGGGCACAGCTTCGGAGAACGCCAGAGACCGGGTGGATACTCTCTAATTGACCCGACGTGGTTGAGGGCCGATGCAGTCTCGGGTAGAGTGGGTCCTTTCCTCTGCACAGCTTGCGGGGAGTACCGCATACATATGGCAGGTAGGATCTCGAGGGTTCATGTAGGTGGTGTGGTACAATATGCTTTGAGAGCGATGATTATGTTCACATCGCGGCGCGACGAATCCTCCCAAGCCTTCCAGGCTGCTGGATATGTAGGGCTTTAATGACGTCGAGCGCCACACGCCGTGGACTATGGGAAGACAGTTCAGCGGCTTGGAAAAATCCTTACAATGCAATACATCTATTTACAGGCTAAAGCTCGGTTTTTCCAACACAAAGCCATAACACTATAATCTAAAGTCTGACTTAACCTAGTCGGAAGGAATACCACACGAACAAGCATCCCGCAAGAAGACCAAATGTATCCTAAAAATACAATATTGAAAAACATTATCCTCAACACTTCAAATCATATACAAAATGCCCCTAATTTTAGGCCAAAGTCCTCAGTAAGAGACCTCAGTCCTGCGTAGAAGTCTTCTGTCGGTCAACAGGATAAGTCCTTGCCTTATCCTGTTGACCCGCCGGCCCGTGCAGTTCGCCGAGCTGTGGAGTGCCGTCAGTGTTGAGGAGCTCTCGTCGGTGCCTTGCTTAGCTTGCTCTGAAGTCTTTAAGACAAATCAACAAATTAGATGCTTCATGTGATGTAAATACGTGTTAGTGTGTTATGTTGTACGCTTACACTGCAGCGTGGTGTGTACGTAGGGATGTTAGACCCTTCATCTGATTAATCTTTTTCGTTGGTCATGAATTACTACTCTGTGGCGATTGTGTCAAACGAGCTTAACAATGCATAACAGGGCGCGTCCCAGAGCCACTCGGGAATATGGGCTGGCGCGGGGGAGCGAAGGGGGTCTACACCACACATGGCTGTATCAATTATTATATGTGAAGTATACCCAGTCATGAGTTCCTTATGTCGATAGTTGTGTTTGTGTAAATATATAGGTTTTGTTAATTTTAATTCGATATCACTGTATGCTCGCACACAGAAATGGATATAAATGGTTACAACGACTTCAAGAGTTTCAAGGGTTTCTTTGATTCAAGAACAGTGGAATGGATCACATCTGCAACGTTTAACACTTTCATCAAAAAAGTGCTCCTTTAATAATTTCCCAAAATTCTACACATACATCATTTTCTCAACGTATGTGGAAGGAATGCCATTGGGACGAGCACCCAACAAGCTCGGCTTGGCAGCACCGGCATGCGCGAGCAATCAATCCGTGGACCGCCAGCTGCGCCAGCTGCAATTATCAAGTCTAATCGAGTTTCAGTTTGAGCGAACTCCGCAGAGAAGCTGATAAAATATATCACTCGATAGCAGGAGACAACCTGAACTGTTCCTAGTAGAGTAGTAATTGGCTCATATCAAGTAACTTTTATCCTAAATAAACTGATACGTCATCAGGCTGTTAAATAACTGAATCATAAGCAGAACATATATTGATTCTACAAAAGGTTTATATCAAATTGGCTCATCTTCTTGCAAAATAGTATCTGGCTCGACTTGTCAATGCTATGTTTGGCCAGAAATCTATGGCAATGGACCTAGATTTAATGCTCAACGCTGTCACTGCATGAAGGGGTACACCGTGCGGTGCAGCAGATAGTACAATGAGTGGAATTACATTACATATTTGGTCTCGTGATTGGGATGACGGAATGAATAGTTCACATGATCGAGAATAATTATTCAGTCAACAGCTACAAAAATTCATATGTAACCTTTAATGGGTCAATTTATTTGGATGCATATGTATCTTAACTAAGACCAATACGGTAAACAGTTGTTCGTGTAGTCGTCTGGCGATAACCAGTGCAGGAACCTTCATTTATGACAATTGCCCGGTAGAGCTTACAGTGGAGCTTCTGCCAGTATTCCAGCAATCTTCGGAATGCTTGTAATAGTTTACACCCATACTATCCCATTGCGTTCATTTAGAAGTCAAAATGTATTGAGTCGACAATGACTCGGCAGGTATTTTGATCGCTTCCGTTGCGAGAAGGTTATCATTTCTCAATAGTTTGTGCTCAGTAACACATAATAAAATACGCGATCTAAAGCCCAACTCCATAACACGTCGACATCGTTTTGTCTTGTCAATAAAATATTAATATATGTAGGACATGTTCAAATTTCCTGTCTGGGAGCTTCGTTTCCGTAAGCAAGAGCGAGACGCATGCACAATAAAAAGTTGGTTTAACTAACTACAATAACTGTACATAATATTATTTGTATATAATAATGAAAAATTAGCTTCATCGAACCAAATTCACATGAAAAAAAATCAATTGACATAAAATTAAGGATTGCTACTAAAAGTATTAGAGAAATTAATGAAGTATTGTTTTCTTTTCCCCAGGAGCAGCCAGCTGGCCGGGACGACGGCCTGATCAGACCTACCCTACCCCCTCAGCCACTGACAGATGTGAGTTTTGATAGCGAGTTCATAGAGTATAGGGTAAACGGTGTAAGAGAGAGTATGAAGTGACCATAAGAAGTGTCAGGAGGCGGTTTGATAGCGAGTTCATAGAGTATAGGGTAAACGGTGTAAGAGAGAGAGTATGAAGTGACCATAAGAAGTGTCAGGAGGCGGTTTGATAGCGAGTTCATAGAGTATAGGGTAAACGGTGTAAGAGAGAGTGTGAAGTGACCATAAGAAGTGTCAGGAGGCGGTTTGATAGCGAGT
>SDVV010001373.1:0-25944 GCA_016164225.1 Gammarus roeselii
AAACATCTGTAACAACGAAAACAACTATAACAACTAAAACATCTGAAACAACTAAAACAACTATAACAACTAAAACAACCAAAACAACTAAAACAACTTCAACAACTAAAACAACTAAAACAACTAAAACAACTACAGCAAGTGAAACAACTAAAAACACATAGAACAACTAAAACACCTAAAACAAATAAAACACATTGAACAACTATAACACCTAAAACAACAAAAACACCTGAAGCAACTAAAACACATAAGACAACTAAAACACCTAAATTAACTAAAACACCTGGAACACCTAAAACACCTACAACAACTAAAACACATAAAAAACAACTATAACACCTAAAACAACTATAACACCTGCAACACCTACAATGCCTACATCATCTAAAACACATAAAACACCTACATTTCCTACAACACATCAAAAACTAAAACACCTTTAACAAGAAAACACACCAAAAAAAACACATAGAACACCTAATACACCTAAAAACGACGAACTACCTAGAACAACTAAACACCTATAACAACTAAAACACCTGAAACAACTAAACACCTAAATCAACAATAAAACCTAGAACACCTAAGCACCTAAAACAACTAAACACCTATAACAACTATAACACCTATAACAACTAAAACACCTAGAACAACTATAACACCTAAAACAACTAAAACACATATAACAACTAAAACAACTAAAACGACTGAAACAACTAAAACACCTAGAAACGACTATATTAACTATAACTACTGCAACACCTAAAACAACTAAAAACACTAACACAACTAAACAACTTTAACAACTAAAACACCTGAAACAACTAGAAACAACTAAAACAACTAAAACTACTAAAACTACTAAAACAACTAGAACAACTAAAACAACTATAACAACTATATCAACTAAAACAACTAATACAAGAAAAAAATTAAACAACTACAACATTTGAAACAACTAAAAACAACTAACGTCACGTCTATAACAACTGAAACAACTAAAACACTTAAAACACCTATAACAACTTAAACACTTAAAACAACTAAAACACCTATAACAAGAAAAACACCTATAACAACTAAAACACCTATAACACCTGAAACTCATATAACAACTAAAACACCTATAACAACTAAAACACCTCAAACAACTAAAACACCTAAACATCTATAACACCTAAAACAGATGGAACACCTAAAACAACTAAAATACCTATAACAACTAAAACAACTAAAAAAACTAAAACACCTATAACAACTAAACACCTGAAACAACTAGAACACCTAAATCAACTAAATCACCTAAAACACCTATAACACCTACAACTTCTAAACACCTATAACAACTATAACACCTAAAACAACTAATCCAACTAAAACAACTACAACAACTATAACACATAAAATAACTAAAACAACTGCAACAACTAAAACAACTACAACACCTAAAACCACTATAGCATCTAAACAACTAAAACACCTACAACACCAATAACACCTAAAATACCTGAAACGACTATAACACCTATAACAACTAGAACACCTTAAACAACTAGAACACCAACAACAAGAACACCTAAAACAACTAAAACACCTACTAACCTACTAACTAAAATGACTATGTCAACTACAACAACTGAAACAACTAAAACAACTAAAACAACTATAACAACTAAAACAACGGCAACAACTAAAACACCTAAAAAACGACTATAACAACTATAACAACTAAAACACCCAAACAACTAAACCACTTAAAACAACTTTAACAATTAAAACACATGAAACAACTATAACAACTAAAACAACTAAAACAACTAAAACAAATAAAACAAATAAAACAACTAAAAAAACTGCAACAACTATAACAACTATAACAACTAAAAAGACTTAAACAACAAAAATAACTAAAACAACTACAACAACTGAAACCACTAAAACAACTGAAACAACTAAAAAGACAAGAACACCTAAAAAACGTCTATAACAACTAACAACTAAAACACCTAAAATAACTAGAACAACTAGGATAACCATAACAACTATAACAACTAAAACAACTAAAACAACGAAAACAACTATAAAATCTATAACAACTAAAACAACTAAAACAACTAAAACAACTATAACAACTAAAACAACTAAAACAACTAAAACAACTACAACAACTAGAACAACTACAACATATAAAACAACTATAACAACTAAAACAACTGAAACAACTAAAACACCTAAAACAACTAAAACACCTTAAACAACTATAACACCTAAAACAACGAAAACACCTGGAACAACTACAATACCTAAAGTAACTAAACACATAAAACAACTAATACAACTACAACAACTCTAACAACTAAAACAACTAAAACAACTACAACAACTGAAACAACTAAAACACCTAGGAACAACTATAACACCTAAAACAACTAAAACACCTCGAACAACTATAACACCTAGAACAACAAAAACACCTGAAGCTACAAGAACACCTAAAACAACTAAAACAAATATAACAACTAATACACCTGGAACACCTAAAACACCTACAACAACTAAAACACATACACCAACTAAAACACCTAAAAACAACTATAACACCTGAAACACCTACAACGCCTAAAACTACAACAACTAAAACAACTAAAACAACTATAACAAATGAAACAAATAAAACAATTAAAACAACTAGAACATTTGAAACAACTAAAACAACTTAAACAACTAGAACACCTAAAACAACTATAACATCTAAAACAACTAAACACCTGAAACAACTACAACACCTAATCAACAAAAACACCTGAAGCAACTGAAACACCTCAAACAAATAAACACCTAAAACAACTAAAACACCTAGTACAACTAAACACCTACAACAACTGAAACACCTAGAACAACTATAACACCTGAAACAACTATAACACCTATAACACCTATAACACATAATACACATAAAACACATAAAACACCTTCAACTCCCTAAACACATCAAACTACTAGAACACCTCAAACAAGAAAAAACACCTAATGAACACCTAAAACACCTATAACAACTGAAACACCTATAAACAACTAACACCTAAAACAACTAAAACACCTGAAACAATTAAACACCTGAATCAACTAAAACACCTAGAACACCTAAAACACCTATAACAACTAAACACCTATAACAACTATAACACCTAAAACAACTAAAACACATGAAACAACTAAAACAACTAAACAACTAAAACAACTATATCAACTTGAACAACTAAAACAACTAAAACACCTAAAACAATTAAACACCTAAAACAACTATAACACTAAAAACAACTATAACACATATAACAACGAAAACACCCAGAACAACTATAACACCAAACACCTGAAAAACACCTATAACACCTAAACACCTAAAACCTAAAACACCTAGAACACCTAAACACATACAACACATATAAACAACTAGAACACCTATAACAACTAAAATACCTTAAACAACTAAAACACCTACAACAACTAAACACCTATAACAACTAAAACACATAAAACAACTATAACACCTAAAACAACTAAAACAACTAAAGCAACTAAAACAACTACAACAACTGAAACAACTAAAACAACGAAAACAACTAAAACAACTAAAACAACTAGAACACCTATAACGACTATAACAACTAGTACAACTAAAACACATAATACAACTAAAACATCTGAAACAACTAAAACATCTGGAACAACTAAAACACCAAAAACAACTAAAACTAAAACACCTAAATTGCCTAAAACACCTTGAACACATAGAACACCTAAACACCTACAACACCTATAACCTAGAACAATTATAACAACTTAAACAACCAAACCACTAAAACAACTAACCAACTAAATTAACTAAAACAACTACAACAACTACAACAACTAAAACCACTGAAACAACTATAACATCTAAACAACTAAAACACCTAGAACAACTAAAACACCTAAAACAACAGGAACAACTACAACAACTATAACACCTAAAACAACTAAACAACTAACACATCTAAAACAACTAAATCAACTAAACCAACTAATCAACTAAACAATAAACAACTAAAACAACTAAAACAACGAGAACAACTGGAACGACTAAAACAACAATAACAATTAAAACAACTAAAACAACTAAATTAACTATGAAACCTATAACAACTAACAACAACTAAAACAACTACAACAACTACAACAACTAAAACAACTGAAACATCTACAACAACTATAACACCTACAATTTTTTTTTAACAACTGTACCACAGAAAAAACTATAAAACCTATAACCCATAAAACAACTAGAAAAACTATAACACGTAGAACACCTATAACAAATAAAACACCTAAAACAACTATAACACCTAAAATAACTAAACAACTATAACACCTATACCAAATAAAACAACTATAACAACCGTATCAACTAAAACAACTAAAACAACTATAACAACTAAAGCAACTTAAACAACTATAACAACTAGAACAACTAAAACAACTAAAAGAACTAGAAGAACTAAACAACTAAAACAACTACAACTACTATAACAACAAAAACTACTGTAACAACTACAACACCTTATCAACTGAAACACCTAAAACAACTCAAACAGCTATAACAACTATAACACCTAAAACACATACAACACCTAGAACAGCTAAAACACCTAGAACAGCTGAAACACCCAAAAAAACTAAAACAACTATAACAAATTAAACAAGTAAAACAACTAAACATATAGAACAACTAAAACAACTAAAACACCTTAAACAACTAAACAACTATAACAACTATAACAACTAAAACACCTAAAACAACTAGAACACCTAAAACAACTACAACCACTAAACAACTAAAACACCTATACAACTAAAACAACTAAAACACCTAAAACAACTAAAATAACTAAAACAACTACAACAACTATAACAATTAAAACAACTAAAACTACTAGAAACAACTAAAACAACGAAGACAACCAAAACAACTATAACAACTATAACAACTGATCGCGTAAAAAACTTACTATACCTTAAACAACTTAAA
Organism: Gammarus roeselii; assembly: GCA_016164225.1. NCBI lineage: Eukaryota > Metazoa > Arthropoda > Malacostraca > Amphipoda > Gammaridae > Gammarus > Gammarus roeselii. The sequence goes on from SDVV010001373.1 coordinate 5,072, forward strand.
ATACCTAAAAAAACTATAAAACACCTCAAACAACTATAACAACTATAACAACTAGAACACTTAAAACAACTAAAACACCTCAAAATACTTGAGCAACTAAACCAACTAAAACAACTATAAGAACTAAACAAATAAAACCACTAAAAAACATCTATACCACCTAGATCAACTAAAACAAATGAAAAACAACTAAAACAACTAGAACAACTGTAACAACTAAAACGAATAACACAACTAAAACACCCAAAACAACTAAAACACCTAGAACACCTGAAACACCTAAACCACATATAACATCTATAAACAACTACAACACCTACAACTACTATAACAACTAAAACAATTTAAACAACTAAAACAACTAAAACAACTAAAACAACTGAAACAACTAAAACAACTAAACACCTAAACAACTATAACACCTAAAACAACTATAACAACTAAACAACTATAACACCTAAACAACTAAAACACCAAGAACACGTACAACAACTAAAACAACTAAAACAACTGAACAACTATAACAACTAAAACAACTAAACAACTTGAACAACTAAAACACCTAAAACAACTACAACAACTAAAACAACTAAAACAACTATAACACCTAAAAAACTATAACAACTAAAACAAATAAAACAACTAAACAACTAAACCACATATACAACTAAAACAACTTAAACAACTAAAACAACTGAAACAACGACAACAACTATAACAACTAAAACACCTCAAACAACTAGAACAACCATAACAACCAGAACACCTATAACATCTGAAACAACTAAAACAACGCAAACAACTAAAACAACTAAAACTGCTGGAACAACTAAACAACTAAAACAACTAAAACAACTATAACAACTATAACAACTAAAAACAACTTAAACACCTAAAACAACTATAACAAATGAAACAACTAAAACACCTAAAACAACTATAACAAAATAAAACAACTATAACACCTAAACAACTATAACAAATAAAAAACCTAGAACAACTGGAGCACCTAAAACAACTAGAACCCCTTGAACAACAACAACACCTATAACAACTAGAACACCTATAACAACTATAACACTTACATGAACTAAAACACCTAAAACAACTAGTACACATAAAACAACTACAACACCTAGAACAACTAAAACACCTAAAACAACCAAAACACCTCAAACAACTGCAACACCAAAAACAATTAAAACAATTAAAACGCCTGGAACACCTAAAACACATATAACAACTAAAACACTTATAACAACTAGAACACCTTGACTAACTAAACACCTAAAACAACTAGAACACCTATAACAACTAAAACACCTACAACAACTATAACACCTAAAACAACTAGAACACATAAAACAACTAGAACACCTAAAACAACTAAAACACCTATAACAACTAACACCTAAAACAACTATAACACCTAAAACAACTGAAACAACTGAAACAACAAAATAACTAAAACGACTAAAACAACTATAACAACTGAAACAACTAAAACAACTAAAACAACTATAACAACTACAACAACTAAAACAACTAAAACACCTAAAACAACTATAACAAATAAAACAACTATAACACCTACAACAACTAAAACAACTAAAACACCTAAAACAACTAAAACAACTAAAACAACTGAAACAACTAAAACAACTAAACACCTAAACAACTATAACACCTAAAACAACTATAACAACTAAAACAACTATAACACCTGAACAACTAAAACACCAAGAACACGTACAACAACTACAACAACTAAAACAACTAAAACACCTAAAACAACTATAACAAATAAAACAACTATAACACCTACAACAACTTACACAACTAAAACACCTAAAACAACTGAAGCACCTAAAACAACTAGAACCCCTTGAACAATTAAAACACCTTAAACAACTAGAACACATATAACAACTATGTAACCTAAAACAACTAAATACCTAAAACAACTAGTACACATATAACAACTGAAACACCTATAACACCTAAAACACCTATAACACATAATACACCTATAACAACTACAACACCTAAAACAACTAGAACAACTAACACAATTAAAACAATTAAACGCCTGAAACACCTACAACACATAGAACAACTAAAACACTTAAAACAACTAGAACACCTTGAACAACTATAACTCCTAAAACAACTATAACACCTATAACAACTAAAACACCTACAACAACTATAACACCTAAAACAACTAGAACACATATAACAACTATAACACCTAAAACAACTAAAACACCTATAACAACTAAAACACCTAAAACAACTAGATCACATAAAACAGTTACGAAACCTAAAACAACTAAAACACCCAAAACAACCAAAAACACCTATAACAACTATAACACCTAAAGCAATTAAAACAACTACAACGCCTAAAACATCCAAAACACCTACAACACCTATAACACCTATAACACCCAAAACACCTAGAACACCTAGAACAACTATAACACCTGAAAGAACTAAAAAAACTAAACCAACTATAACAACTATAACAACTAAAACACCTATGACAACTATAACAACAAAAACGACTATAACACATATAACAATCAAAACAACCAAAACAACTATAACAACTATAACAACTAAAACAACTATAACAACTAAAACAACTAAAACAACTAGAACAACAACAAAAACTTAAACAACTAGAACAACCAAATCAACTAAACACCTATAACAACTAAAACACCTGAAACAACTATGGCACCTATAACACCTATAACACCTAAAACAATTAGAACAACTAAGACGACTAAAACAACTAAAACAACTAAACAACTAAATTAACTGAAACAACTAAACAACTTAAACAACTAAAACAACTAAAACACCTACAAACAACTAAAACAACTTCAACAATCAAAACACCTACAACATCAATAACAATTAAAACAACTACCACAACTAAAACAACTAAAACAACTTAAACAACTAAAACACCTATAACAACTAAAACACCTGAAACACCTATAATAACAAGAACACATATAACAACTATAACAATTAAAACAACTAGAACACCTATAAACAATTAAAACACCTAGAACAACTAAACACATAAAACAACTAAAACACCTAGAACAACTGAAACAACTGCAACAAATCAAAAAACTACAACAACTACAACAACTAAAAAACTATAACAACTAAAACAACTAAACACCTAAACCAACTAAACTACTAGAAACAACTAAAACACCTATAACCACTATAACAACTAAAACAACTAAAACAACTAAACAACTCAAACACATAAACAACTAAAACACCTAAAAACAACTAAAACAACTAAAAACAACTACAACAACTATAACAACTAAGACAACTAGAACAACTATAACACCTCAAACAACTAAAACAACCAAAACAACTAGAACACCTATAACAACTGAAACAACTAACACAACTAGAACAACTAAACAACTAAAACAACTAGAACAACTAAAACACCTGTAACAACTAAAAAAACCTAAAACAACTATAACACATAAAACAACTAAAACACCAATAACAACTTAAACACCTAAAACACCTACAACAACTAAAACACCTATAACAACTAGAACACATGAAACAATTAGAACCCATATAACAACTAAAACACCTATAACAACTAGAACACATGAAACAACTAGAACACCTAAAACAACTAAAACACCTATATCAACTAAAACACCTAAAACAACTATAACACCTAAAACAACTGTAACAACTAAAACAACTAAACAACTAAAACAAATAAAACAACTGGAACAACTTAAACAAGTAAAACAACTAAAACGACTAAAACAACTAAAACAACTAAAACAACTAAATCAACTAAAACAACTAAAACACATATACCAACTAAAACAACTATAACAACTGTAACAACTAAAACAACTTAAACAACTATAACAACTAAAACAACTAAAACAAATATAACAACTAGAACAACTATAACAACTAGCACAACTAGAACAACTAAAAGAACTAGAAGAACTATAACAACTATAACAACTAAATCAACTAAACAATAAACAACTAAAACAACTAAAACACCTAAACAACTGAAACACCTACAACAACTTAAACACCAAGAACACCTAAAACACCTGAACACCTATAACAACTAAATAAAAAACTAAAACACATATAACAACTATAACAACTAAAACACCTGAAACAACTAAAACAACTATAACACATAAAAACAACTAAACAACTTAAACAACTGTAACACCTTAAGGAACTAAAACACCTAAAACAAATATAACATCTAAAACAACTAAACAACTTTAACAACTAAAACACCTGAAACAACTAGAAACAACTAAAACAACTAGAACTACTAAAACAACTAAAACAAATAGAACAACTAAAACAACTATAACAACTATATCAACTAAAACAACTAATACAAGAAAAAAAATATAAACAACTACAACAACTGAAACAACTAAAACAACTAAATGAACTAAAAAAAACTAGAACACCTAGAAACGTCTATATCAACTAAAAACAACTAAAACACCTAAAACACATATAACAACTTAAACACTTAAAACAACTAAAACACCTATAACAAGAAAAACACCTATAACAACTAAAACACCTATAACACCTGAAACTCATATAACAACTAAAACACCTATAAGAACTAAAACACATCAAACAACTAAAACACCTAAACATCTATAACACCTAAAACAAATGAAACACCTAAAACAACTAAAATACCTATAACAACTAAAACAACTAAAAAAACTAAAACACCTATAACAACTAAACACCTGAAACAACTAGAAAACCTAAATCAATAAATCACCTAAAACACCTATAACACCTACAACATCTAAACACCTATAACAACTATAACACCTAAAACAACTAATCCAACTAAAACAACAACAACAACTATAACACATAAAATAACTAAAACAACTGCAACAACTAAAACAACTACAACAACTAAAACAATTAAAACCTCTATAACACCTAGAAACAACTTGAACACCTTAAACATCTAGAACAACTAAAATAACTAAAACAACTGAAATAACTATAACACCTAAAGCACCTACAACACCTATATGAACTAAAACACCTAAAAGAACTATAACACCTAACAACTGAAAACACATATAACAGCTAAAACACCTAAGAATACTATAACACCTGCAACAACTAAAACCCCTACAACAACTAAAACAACTAAAACAACTGAAACAACTATAACAACTAAAACAACTAAAACAACTACAACACCTAAAACAACTATAGCATCTAAACAACTAAAACACCTACAACACCTAGAACACCTAAAATACCTGAAACGACTATAACACATATAACAACTAAAACACCTTAAATAACTAAAACACCACAACAAGAACACCTAAAACAACTAAAACACCTACTAACCTACTAACTAAAATGACTATGACAACTACAACAACTGAAACAACTAGAACAACTAAAACAACTATAACAACTAAAACAACGGAAACAACTAAAACACCTAAAAAACATCTATAACAACTAAAACAACTAAAACACCTAAAATAACTAGAACAACTAGAATAACTATAACAACTATAAAACCTAAAACAACTAAAACAACGAAAACAACTATAAAATCTATGACAACTAAAACAACTAAAACAACTAAAACAACTATAACAACTAAAACAACTAAAACAACTAAAACAACTAAAACAACTAGAACAAGTAAAACATCTAAAACAACTATAACAACTAAAACAACTGAAACAACTAAAACACCTATAACAACTAAAACACCTTAAACAACTATAACACCTAAAACAACAAAAACACCTGGAGCAACTACAACACCTAAAGTAACTAAAACACCTAAAACAACTAATACAACTACAACAACTCTAACAACTAAAACAACTAAACAACTACAACAACTGAAACAACTAAAACACCTAAGAACAACTAAAACACATAAAACAACTAAAACACTTCGAACAACTATAACACCTAAAACAACAAAAACACCTGAAGCTACTATAACACCTAAAACAACTAAAACAAATATAACAACTAAAACACCTGGAACACCTAAACACCTACAACAACTAGAACACATACACTAACTAAAACACCTAAAACAACTATGAAACACCTACAACGCCTAAAACTACAACAACTAAAACAACTAAAACAACTATAACAAATAAAACAACTAAAACAACTGAAACAACTATAACAACTAAGTTGACTATGAAACCTATAACAACTAACAACAACTAAAACAACTAAAACAATTAAAAAAACTATAACACCTAGAACACCTATAACACCTAAAACAACTAAAACACCTAGAACAACTGAAACACCTAGAACAACTGAAACATCTACAACAACTATAACACCTAAAAAAAATTATAACACCTAAAACACCTATAACAACTATACCACAGAAAAAGCTATAAAACCTATAACACATAAAACAACTAGAAAAACTAAAACACGTAGAACACCTATAACAAATAAAACACCTAAAACAACTATAACACCTAAAATAACTAAAACAACTATAACACCTATACCAAATAAAACAACTATAACAACTGTATCAACTAAAACAACTAAAACAACTATAACAAATAAAGCAACTTAAACAACTATAACAACTAGAACAACTAAAAGAACTAGAAGAACAAAAACTACTATAACAACTACAACACCTTAACAACTGAAACACCTACAACAACTCAAACAGTTATAACAACTATAACATCTATAACACATACAACACCTAGAACAACTAAAACACCTAGAACAGCTGAAACACCCAAGAAACTGAAACAACTATAACAATTAAAACAAGTAAAACAACTAAACATATAGAACAACTAAAACAACTAAAACACCTAAAACAACTAAACAACTATAACAACTATAACAACTAAAACACCTAAAACAACTAGAACACCTAAAACAACTACAACCACTAAACAACTAGAACACCTATACAACTAAAACAACTAAAACGCCTAAAACAACTAAAATAACTAAAACAACTACAACAACTATAACAATTAAAACAACTAAAACTACTAGAAACAACTAAAACAACTACGACAGCCAAAACAACTATAACAACTGATCGCGTGAAAAACTAACTATACCTTAAACAACTTAAAAGACCTAAAAAAACTATAAAACACCCTAAACAACTATACCAACTATAACGACTAGAACACTTAAAACAACTAAAACACCTTAAAATACTTGAACAACTAAACAACTGAAACGACTGAAACAACTAGAACAACTGAAACAACTAAAACAACTAAAACAACTATAACAATTACAACAACTAAAACAACTAAAACACCTAAAACAACTATAACAAATAAAACAACTATAACACCTACAACAACTAAAACAACTAAAACACCTAAAACAACTGAAGCATCTAAAACAACTAGAGCCCCTTGAACAACTATAACTCTTAAAACAACTATAACACCTATAACAACTAAAACACCTACAACAACTATAACACCTAAAACAACTAGAACACATATAACAACTATGACACCTAAAACAACTATAATACCTAAAACAACTAGTACATATATAACAACTAAAACACCTATAACACCTGAAACACCTATAACACATAATACACCTATAACATCTACAACACCTAAAACAACTAGAACAACTAACACAATTAAAACAATTAAACGCCTGAAACACCTACAACACATAAAACAACTAAAACACTCAAAACAACTAGAACACCTTGAACAACTAAAACTCCTAAAACAACTATAACACCTATAACAACTAAAACACCTACAACAACAATAACACCTAAAACAACTAGAACACATATAACAACTATAACACCTAAAACAACTAAAACACCTATAACAACTAAAACACCTAAAACAACTAGATCACATAAAACAGTTACGAAACCTAAAACAACTAAAACACCCAAAACAACCAAAACACCTATAACAACTAAAACACCTAAAGCAATTAATACAACTACAACGCCTAAAACATCCAAAACACTTACAACACCTATAACACCTATAACACCCAAAACACCTAGAACACCTAGAAAATCTATAACACCTGAAAGTACTAAAAAAAATACACCAACTATAACAACTATAACAACTAAAACACCCATGACAACTATAACAACAAAAACGACTATAACACATATAACAACTAAAACTACCAAAACAACTATAACAACTATAACAACTAAAACAACTATAACATCTAAAACAACTAAAACAACTACAACAACTACAAAAACCTAAAAAACTAGAACAATCAAAACAACTAAAACACCTATAACAACTAGAACACCTGAAACAACTATGACACCTATAACACCTAAAACACCTAAAACAATTAGAACAACTAAGACGACTTAAACAACTAAAACAACTAAACAACTAAATTAACTAAAACAACTAAACAACTAAAACAACTTGAACAACTAAAACACCTACAAACAACTATAACCACTTCAACAATCAACACACCTACAACATCAATAACAACTAAAACAACTACCACTACTAAAACAACTAAAACAACTTAAACAACTAAAACACCTATAACAACTAAAACACCTGAAACACCTATAATAACAAGAACACATATAACAACTATAACAATTAAAACACCTATAACAACTAGAACACCTATAAACAATAAAAAACACCTAGAACAACTATAACACATAAAACAACTAAAACACCTAGAACAACTGAAACAACTGCAACAAATCAAAATACTACAACAACTACAACAACTAAAACAACTATAACAACTGAAACAACTAAACACCTAAAACAACTAAACTACTAGCAACAACTAAAACACCTATAACCACTATAACAAATAAAACAACTAAAACAACTAAACAACTCAAACACATAAACAACTAAAACAACCAAGACAACTAGAACACCTAAAACAACTGATACAACAAACACAACTGAAACAACTAAGAAACCTAAAACAACTAAAACAACTTAAACAACTAAAACAACTAAACAACTGGAACAACTAAAACAACCAGAACAATTAAAAAAAAAACACCTGTAACAACTAAATTACCATAAACAACTATAACACCTATAACACCTAAAACAACTAAAACACATAAAACAACTATAACACCTAAAACAACTAAACACCTATAACATCTAAAACAACTAAAACACCTCAAACACCTGCAACACCTAAATCACCTACAAAAACTAAAACAACTATAACACCTACAACAACTGGAACAACTAAAACAACTAGAACAACTGGAACAACTAAAACAACTTGAACACCTAGAGCAACTAAAACAACCAAAACAACTACAACAACTAGAACTACTAAAACAACTAAGACAACTGAAACAATTAGAACAACTAAAACAACTAAAACAACTAGAACACCTAAATTAACTAGAACACCTAGTACAACTAAAACAACTAAAACAACTGAAAAAACTAGAAAACAACTATATCACCTAAACACACACACAAAAAAATTAAAACACCTATAACAACTAAACAACTAGAACAACTGAAACACGTATAACCACTTAAACAACTAAAACACCTAAAACAACTATAACACCTAGAACAACTAGAACAACTAGAACAACTAAAACAACTAAAACACCTATACCAACTAAAACAACTAAAACAACTAAACAACTAAAACAACTCAAACAACTGAATCAACAATAACAACTAAAACACCCAAAACAACTAGATCACCTAAATCAACTAAACACTTATAACACCTAAAACACCTACAACCCATATAACACCTGACACAACTAAAACACCTAAAACAACTATAACAACTAAGACCACTAAAACAATTGAAACAACTACAACAACTAAATTAACTAAAACAACTACAACAACTAAAACACCTACAAACAACTATAACAACTATAACAACTAAAACAATTAAAACACCTACAACACCTATAACAACTTCAACAACTAAAACAACTTGAACAACTAAAACAACTAAAAAACAACTAGAACACCTAAACAACTAAAACACATATAACAACTAAAACAATTAAAACACCTATAACAACAGAAACACCTATAAACATGTAAAACACATAAAGCAACTCAAACAACTATAACAACTAAAACACCTAAACCACTGAAACACCTACAACAACTAAAATACCTAGAACACCTATAACACCTGAACACCTATAACACTTAAAAACAACTAAAACACATATAACAACTATAACAACTATAACACCTAAAACCACTAAAACAACTATAACACATAAAACAACTAAACAACTATAACAACTATAACACCTTAAAGAACTAAAACACCTAAACAACTATAACACCTAAAACAACTACAACAACTTAAACAACTAAAACAACTAAAACAACTAGAACAACTATAACAACTAAAACAACTAAAACAACTAAATAACTAAACAACTAGAACAACTAGAACAACTAATACAACTAAAACAACTAAAACTACTAAAACAACTATAACATCTATATCAACTGAAACACCTGCAACACATAAAACAACTTAAACACCTAGGACAACTATAACACTTATAACAACTTAAACACCTAAACAACTAAAACGCCTAAAAAAACGAAAACACCTAGCAACAACTAACAACTAAAAGAATTAAAACAACTAAAACACCTAAAACAACTAGAACACCTAAAACAGTAATAACACCTTAAAACAACTGAAACAACTAAACAAATAAAACACCTAAAACAACTAGAACACCTATAACAACTAAACACTTATAACAACTAAAACACCTTAAACAACTAGAACACATGAAACAACTAAAACAACTTAAACAACTAAAACACCTAAAACAACCAAACACCTAAAACCACTGAAACACCTATAACAATTAAAACAACTATAACGCCTTAAACACCTAAAACACCTACAACACCTATAACACCTATAGCACCTATAACACTTAAAACACCTAAACACCTAGAACAACTAAAACACCTGTAACAACTAGAATAACTAAAACATCTAAAACAACTATAAAAACTATATCAACTACAACACCTTAAACACATAAAAAACTTAAAAACCTAAGACAACTAAAACACATATAACAACTAAAACAACTAAAACAACTATAACAACTAAAACAACTAAGACAACTTGAACATCTAATTAGCTTAACGCATATAAAACCTAAAACACCTTAAACAACTTAAAACACCTAAAACAACTATAACACCTTAACAACTAAAACAACTGAAACAACTAAAACAACTAAGACAACTATAACAACTAAAACAACTTAAACAACTAGAACAACTAAACAACTAGAACAACTAAAACAACTAGAACAATTAAAACAACTAAAACACTTGTAACAATTAAATTACCATAAACAACTATAACACCTATAACACCTATAACAACTAAAACACATAAAACAACTAAACAGCTAATACAACTAAACACCTATAACATCTAAAACAACTACAACACCTCAAACACCTGCAACACCTAAATCACCTACAAAAACTGAAACAACTATAACACCTACAACAACAAGAACAACTAAAACAACTAGAACAACTAAAACAACTAAAACAACTTGAACACCTAAAACAACTAAAATAACCAAAACAACTACAACAACTAAAACAACTAAAACAACTAAGACAACTAAAACAATTAAAACAACTCAAACAACTAAAACAACTAGAACACCTAAATTAACTAGCACACCTAAAACAACTAAAACAACTAAAACAACTGAAAAACTAAAAAAAAAACATAACACCTAACACATACAACACCTAAAACAACTAAAAAACACATATGACAACTAAAACACACAAAAAAAAACATATAACAACTAAACAACTAGAATAACTGAAACACGTAAAACCCCTTAAACAACTAAAAAACCTAAAACAACTATAACACCTAGAACAACTAAAACAACTAAAACAACTAAAACACCTATACCAACTAAAACAACTAAAACAACTAAACAACTAAAACAACTATAACAACTAATACAACTAAAACAACTGAACAAATAATACAACCGAAACAACTTAAACAACTAAAACAACTAGAACAACTTAAACAACAATAACAACTAAAACACCCAAAACAACTAGAACACCAAAAACAACTAAACACCTATAACACCTATAACACCTAGAACCCATATAACACCTAAAACAACTACAACACATACAACAACAAGAACAACTAAGACGACTAAAACAATTGAAACAACTAAAACAACTAAATTAACTTAAACAACTAAATTAACTTAAACAACTAAAAAAACTAAACACCTACAAACAACTGAAACATTTAAAACAACTAAAACAATTAAAACACCTACAACAACTATAACAACTAAAACAACTAAAACAACTAGAACAACTAAAACAACTAAAACAACTATAACACCTAAAACAACTGAAACACCTGAAAGACCTGAAACACCTTAACAACTAAAACATAAATAACATCTAAAACAACTAAAACAATTAAAACACCTATAACAACTAAACACCTATAAACAAGTGAAACACCTATAACAACTCGAACACATAAAATATTTATAACACCTGAAAAATACTATAACAACTACTAAATCAACTAAACAACTATAACAACTTAAACAACTATACAACTAAAACAACTAAAACAACTAAAACAACCATAACAACTAGAAACAACTATAACAACTAGAACAACTAGAACAACTAAAAGAACTAGGAGAACTAAAACAACTATAACAACTAAAACAACATAAACAACTCTGACAACTAAAACAACTAAAACACATATAACAACTAAAACAATTAAAACACCTAAAACAACTAAAACACATAAAACAACTATAATACCTATAACAACTAAAACAACTACAACAACTCAAACAACTACAACAGGTAAAACAACTGAAACAACTAAAACAACTAAAACAAATAAAACAACTACAACACCTAAAACAACTGTAATACATAAATTAACTACGACACCAATAACAACTAAAAACAACTAAAACAACTGAAACAACTAAAAAAACTATAACAACTAATACACCTAGAACACTTAAAAACCTACTACACCTAAAACACCTAAAACACCTATAACACCTATAACAACTATAAAACACAAAAAACTATAACATCTATAACAACTAAAACAACTAGAACAACTAAAACACGTGGAACTCCTATAGCAAATAAAACACCTAAAACAACTATAACACCTAACAACTAAAACAACTATAACACATATACCAACTAGAACAACTAGAACAACTGTAACAACTAAAACAACTTAAACAACTATAACAACTAAAGCAACTAGAACAACTAAAACAACTATAACAATTAGAACAACTAGAACAACTAGAACAACTAGAACAACTAGAACAACTAAAACAACTAAAAGAATTAGAAGAACTAAAACAACTATAACAACTAAAACAACATAAACAACATAAACAACTCTAACAACTATAACAACTAAAACACCTAAACAACTGAAACACATACAACAACTAAAACACCTAGAACAACTATAACACATAAAACAACTATAACACCTATAAAAACTAAAACACATAGAACAACTATAACAACTAGAACAACTAAAACAACTGAAACAACTAAAACAACTAAAACAACTGGAACACATATGTTAAATAAAACACCTAAAAGAACTAAAACAACTAAAAAAACTTAAACAACAATAACACCTATAACACATAAAACACCTAAAACACATAAAACCCCTAGAACACATATAACAACTATAACACCTAAAAAACTAAAACACCTATAACAACTAGAACAACTAGAACAACTGAAACACGTAAAACACCTTAACAACTCAAACACCTTAAACAACTATAACACCTAGAACAACTTAAACAACTAAAATAACTAAAACACCTATACCAACTAGGACAACATAAACAACTAAACAACTGAAACAACTAAAACAACTATAACAACTAAACAACTAAAACAACTGAACGAACAATACAACTGAAACAACTAAAACAACTAAACAACTACAACAACTAAAACAACTATAACAACTAAAACAACTAAAACAACTAAAACACCTAAAACAACTAGAACACCTAAAACAACTAAGACACCTATAACACCTAAAATACCTGGAACACATAATAAACCTAAAACAACTACAACACCTAAAACAACTATAACAACTAAGACGACTAAAACAACTATAACAACTAAAACAACTAAATTAACTAAACAACTAACACAACTAAAACAACTAAACAACTATAACACTTATAACAACTTAAACACCTGAAACACCTGAAACACCTAAAACAACTACAACACATACAAGAATTACAACAATTAAAACACCTATAACAACTAGAACACATAGAACAACTAAAACACCTAAAACAACTGGAACAACTACAACAACTATAACACCTAAAACAACTTAACAACTAACACATCTAAAACAACTAAATCAACTGAAACAACTAAATCAACTAACTCAACTAAACAATAAACAACTAAAACAACTAAAACAACGAGAACAACTGAAACGACTAAAACAACTATAACAATTAAAACAACTTGAACAACTAAATTAACTATGAAACCTATAACAACTAACAACAACTAAAACAACTAAAACAACTAAAACAATTAAAAAACTATAACACCAAGAACACCTATAACACCTAAAAACAACTAAAACACCTAGAACAACTGAAACACCCAAAGCAACTGAAACATCTACAACAACTATAACACCTGAAAAAAATTAAAACACCTAACACACCTATAACAACTATAACACAAAAAAACTATAAAACCTATAACACATAAAACAATTAGAAAAACTAAAACACGTAGAACACCTATAACAAATAAAACACCTAAAACAACTATAACACCTAAATAACTAAAACAACAATAAAACCTATACCAAATAAAACAACTATAACAACTGTATCAACTAAAACAACTAAAACAACTATAACAACTAAAGCAACTTAATCAACTATAACAACTAGAACAACTAAAACAACTACAAGAACTATAAGAACTAAACAACTAAAACAACTAAAACAACTGTAACAACAAAAACAACTATAACAACTAAAACACATTAATAACTGAAACACCTAAAACAACTAAAACAGCTATAACAACTATAACACCTAAAACAAATAAAACACCTACAACAACTAAAATACCTTGAACAGCTGAAACACCCAGAAAACTAAAACAACTATAACAAATGAAACAAGTAAAACAACTAAACATATAGAACAACTAGAACAACTAAAACACCTAAAACAACTAAACAACTATAACAACTATAGCAACTAAAACACCTAAAACAACTTGAACACCTAAAACAACTACAACCACTAAACAACTAAAACACCTATACAACTATAACAACTAAAACACCTAAAACAACTAAATAACTAAAACAACTACAACAACTATAACAATTAAAACAACTAAAACTACTAGAAACAACTAAAACAACTAAGACAACCAAAACAACTATAACAACTGAACGCGTAAAAAACTTACAATACCTTAAACAACTTAAAAGACCAAAAAAACTATAAAACCCCTTAAACAACTATAACAACTATAACAACTAAAACAACTAAAACAATTAAAACACCTTAAAATACTTGAACAACTAAACCAATTAAAACAACTATAACAACTAAACAAATAAAACCCCTAAAACACAACTATAACACCTAGATCAACTAAAACACATGAATAACAACTAAAACACCTAAAACAACTAGAACAACTGAAACAACTAAAACGACGAACACAACTAAAACACCTAAAACAACTAAAACACCTAAAACACCTGCAACACCTGCACCACATAAAACATCTATAAACAACTACAACACCTACAACTACTATAACAACTAAACAACTATAACAACTAAAACAACTATAACAACTATAACAACTAAAACAACTATAACAACTATAGCAACTGAAACAACTAAAACAACTAAAACACTTGTGACAATTATAACAACTAAAACAACTTAAACAACTAAACTAAACAACTAAAACCACTAGAACAACTAAAACAACTAAGCCCCTAAACAACTACAACACCTAAACTACCTAAAACACCTACAACAACTGAAACACCTATAACAACTGTAACAACTAAAACAATTTAAACAACTAAAACTTCTAAAACAACTAAAACAACTGAAACAACTAAATCAACTAAAACACCTAAACAACTATAACACCTAAAACAACTATAACAACTAAAACAACTATAACACCTAAACAACTAAAACACCAAGAACACCTACAACAACTAAATCAACTAAAACAACTGAACAACTAAAACAACTAAAACAACTAAACCACTTGATCAACTAAAACACTTAAAACAACTAGAACAACTAAAACAACTAAAACAAATAAAACACATAAAAAACCTATAACAACTAAAACAAATGAAACGACTAAACAAATAAAACACAAATACAACTAAAACAACTTAAACAACTAAAACAACCATAACAACTAGAACACCTATAACATCTGAAACAACTAAAACAACTAAAACAACTAAAACACCTAAACAGCTAAAACACCTACAACAACTAAAACAGCTAAATATCCAAAACACCTAAACAACTATAACACCTAAACAACTGAAACAACTAAAACAACTAAACAATTAAAAAAACTAAAACAGCTGGAACAACTAAACAACTAAAACAACTAAAACAACTATAACAACTATAACAACTAAAACAACTTAAACACCTAAAACAACTATAACAAATGCAACAACTAAAACACCAAAAACAACTATAACAAAATAAAACAACTATAACACCTAAAACAACTATAACAAATAGAAAACCTAGAACAACTGGAGCACCTAAAACAACTAGAACCCCTTGAACATCTACAACACCTACAACAACTAGAACACCTATAACAACTATAACACCTAAAAGAACTAAAACACCTAAAACAACCAGTACACATAAAACAACTACAACACCTAGAACAACTAAAACACCTAAAACAACCAAAACACCTCAAACAACTGCAACACCTAAAACAATTAAAACAATTAAAACGCCTGGGACACCTAAAACACATATAACAACTAAAACACTTATAACAACTAGAACACCTTGAATAACTAAACACCTAAAACAACTAGAACACCTATAACAACTACAAACACCTACAACAACTATAACACCTAGAACAACTAGAACACATAAAACAACTAGAACACCTAAAACAACTAAAACACCTGTAACAACTAACACCTAAAACAACTATAACAACTGAAACAACTGAAACAACTAAACAACTAAACAACTAAAACGACTAAAACAACTAGAACAACTGAAACAACTAAAACAACTAAACAACTATAACAACTATAACAACTACAACAACTAAAACAACTAAAACACCTACAACAACTATAACAAATAAAACAACTATAACACCTACAACAACTAAAACAACTAAACACCTAAAACAACTGAAGCACCTAAAACAACTAGAACCCCTTGAACAATTAAAACACCTAAAACAACTAGAACACATATAACAACTATGACACCTAAAACAACTAAAATATCTATAACAACTAGTACACATATAACAACTAAAACATCTATAACACCTAAAAACACCTATAACACATAATACACCTATAACAACTACAACACCTAAAATAACTAGAACAACTAACTCAATTAAAACAATTAAACGCCTGAAACACCTAAAACACATATAACAACTAAAACACTTAAAACAACTAGAACACCTTGAACAACTATAACACCTAACACAACTATAACACCTATAACAACTAAAACACCTACAACAACTATTACACCTAAAACAACTAGAACACATATAACAACTATAACACCTAAAACAACTAAAACACCTATAACAACTAAAACACCTAAAACAACTAGAACACATAAAACAGTTACAAAACCTAAAACAACTAAAACACCTAAAACAACCAAAACACCTATAACAACTAAAACACCTAAAGCAATTAAAACAATTACAACGCCTAAAACATCCAAAACACCTACAACACTTATAACACCTATAACACCCAAAACACCTAGAACACCTAGAACAACTATAACACCTAAAACAGTAATAACACTTAAAACAACTGAAACAACTAAACAAATAAAACACCAAAAACAACTAGAACACATATAACAACTAAACACTTATAACAACTAAACACCTTAACAACTAGAACACATGGAGCAACTACAACAACTTAAACAACTAAAACACCTAAAACAACCAAACACCTAAAACCACTGAAATACCTATAACAATTAAAATAACTATAACGCCTAAACACCTAGAACACCTAAAACACCTACAACACCTATAACACTTAAAACACCTATAGCACCTATAACACTTAAAACACCTAAACACCTAGAGAACTAAAACACCTGTAACAACTAGAATAACTAAAACATCTAAAACAACTATAAAAACTATAACAACTAAAACACCTAAAACAACGACAACAACTAAAACGACTATTAACACATACAACAACTGAAACAACTAAAACAACTATAACAACTATAAAAACTAAAACAACTAAAACAACTGAAACAACTAAAACAACTAAGACAACTATAACAACTAAAACAACTTAAACAACTAAAACAACTAAACAACTAGAACAATTAAAACAACTAGAACAAATAAAACGAACTAAAACACCTGTAACAACTAAATTACCATAAACAACTATAAGTCCTATAACACCTAAACAACTAAAACACATAAAACAACTAAAACACCTAAAACAACAAAACACCTATAACATCTAAAACAACTAAAACACCTCAAACATCTGCATTACCTAAATCACCTACAAAAACTGAAACAACTATAACACCTTCAACAACAAGAACAACTATAACAACAAAAACAACTTGAACACCTAGAGCAACTAAAAAAAACAAAACAACTACAACAACTAAAACAACTAAACAACTAAAACAACTAAGACAACTAAAACAATTAAAACAACTTAAACAACTAAAACAACTAGAACACCTAAATTAACTAGCACACCTAAAATAACTAAAACAACTAAAACAACTGAAAAAACTAAAAACAACTATAACACCTAACTTACATACAACACCTAAAACACCTAAAAAACACATATAACAACTAAAACACACACAAAAAAAATATAACAACTAAACAACTAGAATAACTATAACACCTAGAACAACTAGAACAACTAAAACAACTAAAACACCTATACCAACTAAAACAACTAAAACAACTAAACAACTGAAACAACTAAAACAACTATAACAACTAATACAACTAAAACAACTGAACAAATAATACAACCGAAACAACTTAAACAACTAAAACAACTAGAACAACTTGAACAACAATAACAACTAAAACACCAAAAACAACTAGAACACCAAAAACAACTAAACACCTATAACACCTAAAACACATAGAACCCATATAACACCTAAAACAACTACAACACATAAAACAACATGAACAACTAAGACGACTAAAACAATTGAAACAACTAAAACAACTAAATTAACTTAAACAACTAAAACAACTAAACACCTACAAACAACTGAAACATTTAAAACAACTAAAACAATTAAAACACCTACAACAACTATAACAACTAAAACAACTAAAACAACTAGAACAACTAAACAACTAAAACAACTATAACACCTACAACAACTAAAACACCCGAAACACCTGAAACACCTAAACAACTAAAACATAAATAACAACTAAAACAACTAAAACAATTAAAACACCCAAAACAACTAAACACCTATAAACGAGTGAAACACCTATAACAACTCGAACACATAAAATATTTATAACACATGAAAAAATACTATAACAACTACTAAATCAACTAAACAACTATAACAACTTAAACAACCAAACAACTAAAACAACTAAAACAACTAAAACAACCATAACAACTAGAACAACTAGAACAACTAGAACAACTAGAACAACTAAAAGAACTAGAAGAACTAAAACAACTACAACAACTCAAATAACTAAAACAATTAAAACAACTGAAACAACTAAAACAACTAAAACAACTAAAACAAATAAAACAACACCAACACCTAAAACAACTGTAATACATAAATTAACTACGACACCAATAACAACTAAAAACAACTAAAACAACTGAAACAACTATAAAAACTATAACAACTATTACACCTAGAACACTTAAAACACCTACAACACCTGAAACACCTAAAACACCTATAACACCTATAACACCTATAACAACTATAACACACAAAAAACTATAACATCTATAACAACTAAAACAACTAGAACAACTAAAACACGTGGAAATCCTATAGCAAATAAAACACCTAAAACAACTATAACACCTAACAACTAAAACAACTAAAACACAGATACCAACTAGAACAACTAGAACAACTGTAACAACTAAAACAACTTAAACAACTATAACAACTAAAACAACTAAAACAACTAAAACAACTAAAACAACTAAAACAACTATAACAACTATAACAACTAGAACAACTATAACAACTAGAACAACTAAAACAACTAAAAGAATTAAAAGAACTAAAACAACTATAACAACTAAAACAACATAAACAACTCTAACAACTATAACAACTAAAACACCTAAACAACTGAAACACCTACAACAACTAAAACACC